>UXGD01000084.1:0-106006 GCA_900474315.1 Torymus auratus
CTTATGAAAATCTGGTCACTGACCCGCAATTTTGTTCGGGACAGCGTGTTACAGCTGGTTTCGTTAAGAATTTCTTTAACAAATTTTTTTTTTTAGTTTTAGTTAAATTTTTTTATTCTAAAAAAAATCATATTTTCTGAAAAGAATACGAATTCAATAAATTACCGTCACATTTTGGACAGTATAGTAATTGATTATCAATTTCACTGATGGTCAATTTCATTCCTTTTTTTTTATTTCGCGAAAGAATTATCTTGATAATGTAAATGACGAATTCGTTAATGAAATAAAGAATATTAAGCTACTGTACTTAAATTAATCAAAGAAATTTCTCATTATTACATCGAAGTCTCTCGATACCTAACATTTAATAACTACGACTTCATTGATATACCGACTATTATAGAATTCAAACCTATATATATATTTCATCGAATAAATTCATACACGAATGAACCATTAAAAATGCTTTTAAACGCATGAATAAGACTCTTAATCACTTCTCAAGCATTATAAATGTAAGGAGAATCACTTGAAATTCATTCTGAAATGCGCGTTTCATCTCTTCCTAGCATATCGTAACTTGGTTTTGTATTCAACTGCGGGGCGATGATTACGCTGCAAGTATAAAAAGGTGAATTAACTTCCGTAACAAGTATAACATTAACTATAGCTCCGTTAATAATTTCCAAAGCCAAGCTATATATACACGTATACTTCCAAGCGTCGAATAACTTTATCATAAAATTAATAAAGAAAATTAGTTCGCCTACTATACTAATCATCTAACCACTGATACATCTCACTATATACCTCGTTATAAAACACAAATTAATGAACGAACCTTCATAAATTTGTAATCACCCCCCAAAAATCCTACATACATCTGAACATCCATACTCGTCTCTCACACCTATCCAAAACCCAACGCACGCACGCACGTTTTCCCAATTAAGCCACTCGGTGAAAGCCCACTCCCTACAAACACATATATATCGAAGGTCCGAGGCTAGCTCCTTATCACAACCGTGTATAATATGCGCTCGTCTTTCTCCTTATACACATCGCACGCGCGCGAAGAAAGGAGGCGAGCTGCAGCACCACAGCGGCGGCTTATTAGAGAGCGGCCGTGCACTCCATGGCCAGCGCCGCGTGACGATGCCGAACGTTCGTACGGCTTTCTCGACGCCGCGCGTGCGAGAGAGAGGAAGTATGCGACCACCAGCAACGCAAGGTCGTTCCACGAGGAAGATGAGAGAGAGAGAATTTTTGGGATTTCAAATTTCACTTTTTATATATGTATGTGTGTGTGTGAGAGAAGCTAATTTGGAAATTAAGGAGGTTTAATGAAAGGTTTTGTATATACGGATACTTCCGAATTGGTGCTGAATGATATAGGAAAATGTATGTTGACGGGTATAGGGAAAGTGGATGAAGGTGTAAAAACGCATAGGTTTCAGAGATGTACATGCACGTGTTAATTAATAAGTATAAACATAGGGATACGGAAGAAGATCTTCGAGTTATACAACGTGTATAGTATATAATAAGCGTTGGATATACACACAGTCCAAATATTATGAATTATATAAATCGACGCGTGTGCACAGGAAAATTTCGTACAGGCCCGTATAACACTGAATTTGCATACGGCACGTGCCCGCGACTATTACCCAAGCAATTACCACCTTTACATATACACGTGTGTATAATTAAATCGTACATTTCTTACGTTTACTCTCGTAGAATGTTATTGCCATCACGAGCATTCAATCGCACCCATACGTAATATATAACTTTATTTTTATGCTCAAATATACTTATATACGGATTGCGCAACCATTTGTATTTAACGAAAATAGATCTCGCGCCTTCCCACACCTCCGCGCGGCGCTTTGTGTGTGGGGGATATTATCCAATATTTAAACGCTAATAAATCGCCGTTCAAAAATAAAATGCTCGCGTCTAAGTATCAATTGACAGTAGAAAATTGGTTGGCGCGTGGTAGCCAAAAAATTTTTCATTCAATGTATAGGTGCGTGAGTGTGACCCAAAAGCCGTGTGGCACACACGTGTCTTTAACAATTTATCTCGTTCTTGTTGTTTTTGTCGCGAATTCGTATATATATAGTCTTTTGTTTTCAATATAGTTTTTTATATTATGTAAATGAACAATTAATTATAGCGAAATCACACAACACACCTGCGGTGGTTTCGGTCTCCAATGGAATTCCGTGACGTTATGCCAATGACAATGTTATTTTTATCTTATACTCGAATTCTTTATTATTCTCTGGATTAAATTATACATCGTTCCGAAGAAAAAATACCTTGACTCACCTTTTATCGCGATATATATATAAGAACTCTTTTAAAAATACCGAACTATAATATACAATACTGCACTTCCATCGCATTACATTATATATACATTTTTAATTAAAAGTCGCGTTAAAATATATATCTGTGAAAAGTCTATACAAATAAATACCGCGACTTTTTCCCCCCATTGTTTTCCCTACACCTATACACATACAAACAATGCGACAACGCTGTTTTTATATAAATAATATATATATACGCTGTGCACTTCGCGACCGAGAGAGACAAAAAAATCAATTCGCGTGAGAATAGAGAGTGGAATGCAATCCGGAGATTACAGGAAACGTCGATTTACGTATAGGAAGAGTCATCCTTTCACTCTCCGGCTTAAAAAAAAGAGTCGGTGCGGCTCGAGGTATGTGCGAGAGCGCGAAAGCCTTTTACACTCACACTCGTCTCTCTCTCTCGACTTTTGTGCCCGTAATATTTTGCTGCTTAATCGGTCGAGACATTCTCGCGCGCTCTCTCGCCGACATGCACCTACTGTAATAAAAAAATCTGCAGCTTTTATGTAACGGAAGTTGAGAGAGAAAGATTCGAATATATACCGAATCGGATGAAAACAAAAAATGTGTATGTAGTTGTGTAAGGCGCATGATTTTTGTGGAAAACAACGCTGTTGCGGTTTCGTTTATCGTACCGAGCGAGCGCTCTGGTATATACCTATACTTCGCTGAAAAGAACGCTACATAATTAAGGCTATAGCTGAGTCAGTTGCATTTCTTTAATTCCGCCTGTATATACATATATACACCTGCGCACTACCGCCTCTCTCGATACAACGGAGAAAAAAAAGAAATTTCACAAAAGTACGCGCACCGATCAATGGCCGGTGCAATAAACATCGTATACATGGTACACTTGCGAGCTTGCGCTATCTCTCTCTCTCTCGGCCCATTGTAAATCAATAAACCGATAATCGCGGGCTCGCGCGCGAGCGCTTTATAAAAATTATCTATAATGGGCACTTGACTTTCAATTAACCGTTATATTTTGTATTGTTGGTATATATACGCGCGTGTGTGGTTATAGTGCAGCATCATCAACCGGTGAAATGTTTTCGCGCGCGCGTTTTTTTTATGTATAATATATATTTTCCCGACGACGTCTGGTGTGCATAGATAGTGACACAACAAGTGTATAAGGTTTCGAATGTATTATTATTATTGTAAATGTTTAGCCGCGGGCGGTTATTTACTTGCGCGGCGTTATATTAATGAGATTTATTTAGGAAATTGGCAAAATTTCAATGCTATAATGAAATACTCGAAACGCTGCGATTTAAACGCTCAACGCTGACTAATTATCTCGCTTCTTTTTTGTTTTACATGCGAACTTCAGAACGCATAAACACATTAATAATCGTTTTTAATATATAGCTGCTGTCTTTTTTTTTGTTCAGGTACACTGCACACAGCTCATGTATATAATTAGTGAACTTGGTGCGATAACAATGTCGTTAATTTTTACGAAATATATATCTGATCGTTTTGAAATACACATATATTATACCACCAGAAAAAAAAACTCTATTAAAGTATATATAAACCTCGTCGATTGTATACTTCTCGCCGCGGCGACATTGACAAAAATCTCTTTACGCATATATAAATAAACGAAAAATCACCGTTTGCGCACGCGCGAGTAAAAGTATTTACGCAAATTCCGGTAATATCAAAAAGTACTTCGATTCGGCAAGGTGAACGTACTAGTCCCGGATATCTCCTTTTATACACACGATCTCCCTCATTATCACACCGTCGTTGTCGGCTTCTTGTCATTATAACACCTCTGAAACAATCCGCCCGCGGAAATTTCCCCGCACGCGCGTAAGAAAAAAACGCAGCTAATATAGCGACGTTGCGCAACGGTACGCGGCCGCGCCAAAATCTAGCGCGCGCCAGATTAAATAACTCGTCTTCCTCGTTTTTATATACGAGCGGGGTAATTGAGAAGTGGAAGTAAGTGTGTGTCTAGTTGCGAGATGTGATGGCTTTTTGGGACCCCCGAAGCGTTTTAGTTGCGTCGCGGTTGATTTATAGCCGGCGTGTGTATGTTGTAGAGTTGGTTGAGAAATTTCGGGCGGTTGGCGGGTTATTACGCTTTCTTTGGGCCGCAGGTTGACATGTACGTGGGTTATGACTAAATGGCGGGTGTGGAAAGAGACTGGCATAATAGACGTATAAGATGAGTGTAACTGTTACAGATTCGAGAATCTTCTGCTCAGACATTTTTCTTTCTTTCTTCTGATGTGTTTTACATGAACTTTATTGTGTTAACTAGATCATGACGATTCATTGCGCAATTTTTTCTCGACAGGGTAGAGAAAAAATGCTTTTTGTTGTGAAACTCAAAATCGAAAACTGTTACTGAACCTTTATAAGTAAGAAATGCTTCAGAAGTTGAACAACGCTTCAATTGATCGGCACTGTTATAGAAATTTTCTGAAATAACTTCATGGAAGTGCATTAAATTGGAATTAAATTTCTGAAATTTAATATACCTCCATATAAAGTTTAATTACAGAATGTAATTAAATTTCAGAAAATTTTCAACAGTGATAATTAACATTCAACGGCATTGAATTTCGAGCGCATACTTTATGGAAAATACCGAAATACCTCAAACTTTTATATCCACAATAATCCTTTTACACACTTTCCCACCGCCACATACTCTATAATTAAATTGTTTTCTAAATCCACCTGATGTGTATACACCTGTGACGCGGATAACCATCTTCAGTTCTAAACTATCAGTATACCATGTATAACCGGAACCACTGACCACAAAAACGAACAACGCCCGGATTTCATATATACTTACTCTCCAATGTATTATTTACTCACATACGCGCTCACGCAACACGCGTATATATAAATTACACCCGAAATTTCACGCCAGCTTATAATATATATATATCCCATATCCGAAAATGCAAAGCACTCTAATTAAATTTCGGAAATAAAATCGAAAGTTATATATACATATCCCGCGATGAAAGTATCTCTTTACACATTCGCGGGTTTACATAAAACCCCCGGCCGAGAAATTGCACCATATAATATACATTCGAGTGAAATCTCTCACCTGCGCGCGATATATATAATCGAATCATATCAATCCGAGACGTATCACGTTACACATCACATAGACACGCGCATACGCTTCTCTTTGTTTTTCCGTAGCGCGCAGCGTCGCGGCTTTTCCATCGGAGCCACGAAAATAGAACGCGTGGGTAGCTGGGAGAAGACGCGACGACGACGATCCTCTGTGTTGTTTTCGGTTCGCTTCTCGCGCAGACGCAGTAAGTCGCCGTCGTCTTCTGCGACGGAGCGGGGGAGATATAAATTATCGGGCGATGGGACGACGCGTGTTATGAATTTATATCGGGGATGATATGATTGTTATGTCGGTGGGGATGGAGTGGTGCAGGTGTACGCGCGAGGTTTGGTATGTTGGAATAAGGGTCTAAATGTATATAGGAAAGTAATGAACTTATTAAGAAGTTTTGGTGATTGATATTTGACGGAATTGTTGGTTTGGAAGTGAATGCGCGAGCATTGTTACGCGGATATTTTTATATCGATAATAATGAAATTTGAATATCGAATTTCGTCATCTCTTGCCGTATCAGTGTTATTGCAATAACGCGCGATAATCATATTACTTATACAGATACGAAATATTTATTAATCACTATATATTTCTATATTACCGAACGAAAATTTATATATTGATGCGACAGAGTTTATGTACATATACCTACGATATTTTCGCAGAAACAGCGGAAAAATACATAGACCTACATTCGAATTTATAGCAATAACCATTTGTCCCGCTAATTTCGTAGTAGCATATTTCACATTATCAAGGAACAAACATTAGCGCGCGGCTCGATCCCAAGTTATATGATAAATCGCGTGTATAGCCTAAATTTAGCCTGGAATCGAATCGGAATATTATGAAAATGAATAAATTATTTATATACATATATAACTTGCATAAGAATAAACTTCGTTATTTACATCTTCATCAGCGGCGTTATGTATATATATATATATCTATTTATGAGAAATCGCGCGATGTAGATATATAAATACAATACCAGCGATAAATTATCACGGGAAATTTGTTTAGCGTATATAAATATTGCTCTATTAAGAAGCTATATTCGCTCTCTCGCGTTTCATCCCACTATACTCTCTCCCTAGCATGCCAAAAATTTCGCGACTCGTGTAATAGTATTACAAAAGCTGACACGGAAAATCTCGTTTACGAAATCATAGTATATACGCACACATCAGCAACCTATCTAATCTCCCCACTCGATCTAATCATCCCACACCCTCTAACGAAAATTCCTACGCGATAAACACCAAACCATAGGTAAAATAAAATGAAGCATAAACCACAAGCTTCCTATATACATGTACAGGTGTACCTATGTGTGTACGAAGGCTGCGTCAAGGTCGCGTCGTCGTTGTCGCGCCGGCCGGCCGGCATTGTTATACGCGGCGCGCAATCAAATTTCGGAGAGGATTTATGCGTATACAGGTACGTGCCAAGGAGAATTTTTCCGCGACAGCAGCGTGCGGTCTTGAATTTTGTATAAAGAGCGAGCTACGGGTCGTGGAACTCGTGTAATGGGGTACTTATATGTCTTCCGAGAAGCGGAAGGCAAACAGAGGTTAGTCATTGACGATGTGATGGTCGAGATTGTTCGTGATAGGTGATAAAAGGTTGGGGTCGGTGTTGAGAAACTATTATAGATGAGAATGTGTAATGGGATTGTAATAATAATCGGATTTTTAGAGAAAGAACTTCGTCCCCGAAAAAATGGTATTACAAAATGTTTTTATATAGTGTAAGTCCGTTTCAACATTGTATAACAAATTGATCACGGTGTTGAAAAGTAGAATGATTTAGGTGACGGGAAAAAATTTAAAATCAAAAAATTATACATGTAAGATTGTAACGTGGATCCGATTTTTATATTGAAATTGTCTTTTTTCAAGTTTTCATGATTTATCTACAAACAATCAGCTCTAACTTTGCATTCCATTAATTCTTTGATAATTTGGATCATCAAATTAATATGTTAATGTATATAATTTTCTTTAACAAATTTTTGTTTGGCTTTCTAAATCATTCTACTTTTGAATACTATATACCTAATCATTTGTATTTCATGTTGAAGCTACCTCTCTTGCAAAAAACTTGTTAGAAGGCTATTTTTACGGGGATGAACTACATTACCAGAATTGCAAATATTGTCATTAAATATTGTAGAGATTCCCTGCTTCAGTAACAATTTAAATACAAGAAATATATGAGTTTGCTTTTTAGTTGTAACGTATTAGACGTTTATACTATAGTCAATAATTCAAAGAGATAATATTAGACGCACGACCGCAATGATTTCATAATGTTTCGCACCAGGTAATAACTGAGATAATCCGGTAAATAAAAAAAAATCGGAACGCACAAGAGTACATATACCGATAACTATCCGTAACAACAGCAATAATTGCTATATGAATTCGCTATCTCCGTTATCACAAAACTATCAAGATAATAATAAAGCCTATTCTTTCCACACAGAACAATCGGAAAAATTCCTGCCACACAACACATCGTCGATTCCTCAACTATATAATACGACTGCGACAAAGATTTTCTTACATCATAATATAACTAACGACAAAACCACCAGCTTTCAAATCCCCCTAAACACTTATCTCGCTAAACAAATCGCGACATATCAGCGTCAGCGACAACTTGCAAATTACACGCATTACGGCCGCGTCAAAGCATACACACACACACACATAGAGATATCCTCGCGCGACGAATTTCACGAAACGCCGAGCGACTGCGAATTCCCTGGCAGCGAGCGGCGCAGCAGCGCTGACATAACTCTGCGCTCGCGATATTGTCTCGGTGCTCGATTATCGGCGAGTATGTCGCGCGCGTGCCAAAAGCCGTTTCCGGTTGAGAACTGTGTAAGGGTGGGACATTATTGTTGATTTGGTATAGGGGGAGCGAATTGGATCGGTAAGCATATATATGCAAGCGAAATTCGTTGCGAAATATCAAATTAAAATGTGAAGCTTTAGAGTGTGCAGAAAGTGTTGGGTACACAGTTGTTATAATGACAGCTCGGAGTGGTAGGAGGAGGAAAACAGCTGGTGTGTGTGTGTAATGAGGTTTTTTCGAAGCGGTAGTTACTTTCAGGTTATGACTTTTGTTATAATGGTTTAGTGTTGTGGGGCACGAAGTATATTGCAGAGAACACGGTCATAAAAGTAAGATCGAAAGAGACATGGAGATTTTTGTCGTAATAGCAACATGGTTTTTAATTCAGAAACATTCATTACAATATATCTAAAACAGAGTCAAACTTATTAAACTATTGTTCAGTCCATAAATTATCTACCGATAATCAATCTGCACGAATCATTCACTAAAGTCTAACCTGCGTGTGACCATAATCTCGACAAAATCGTGGAATCCACTCGACTGCGGCGCAACGAGAGAGGCTGCAAATATGCGAAATGCGAAAAGCGCCGATTTGACGGACTATACATACGCCGGGGATTAGCCGTTAACGCGCGGACTGGCCTAGAATTTGCAAAGAATGCGCCGAGTATGCCCGCATCTGCATAGTATAGCTATATATATACACCGTGGCGCAAAGTGCGAGGAAAATCATCCGCGTTGTTTCTTTGCAGAGGAATCCGAGGTATATATATGTAATTAGGTAGGATGATTTCGGGTTACTTTACAGGGGAACGAGGTAATGCGCCTGGTTTTCGAGAAGAGGGTCACTGGTACTTATGTACACTGTTTGCGTTATTGTATGACGCTGTAATAATCGCTCATCAGAATAATTATACCATTAATCCGACGATACACACCGTTTCGGTCAACCACATATTACACACGTAATTAATTCTCATGCGATAAACTTCTTCCTTTTTTCCTACTCCGAAATATAGTATATTTTCACCGATCTTCCTTCTACACACTTTGCTTCTTTCCTCGTTCCACACCGCATAATCATCCAATTACATATTACCGCCATCTCCGACCGAAAATATAATACAACCGCGGGACGAATTAACACGTTTGTTTAAACAGGCGATTAAAAAAAGGGCCTCGACCCACATCGCGCATTTTCGCCTCCCGCGAGCGAGCGCGAAATTTTCCAAGATCGGCGCGTACGAGAGAGAGAGGCTATATTTGGATCCGACGAAGGGAGCGAAAATTCGCACGCGTGAGGTTTCCCGCGTCGTTGTACTTTCCTTGTTTCAGAAATTTATATATATGTTGCCCAGCCGAGATGTGTCATATATATAAAGTTTAAGAGTTGAATTTTTGTTTTCTTTTTTTGGGTGAGAATATGCGTCTGATGCATATATAGAACTCGCGTAGTAACTGTTATTGATAACATTTATTCGCGGTATTCTTGGCCTAAGACTGATCTATAAATAAATCAAATTGAAGCCGAATGTTTGACGAAATAGAGGAATTCCCAAGTTATTTCTTTTTTACAAGAGTTTAATGAACCAAATAAATTTCTAATTCTAATAACACTATATATACAACGACAGAGAAAAATTGTCCGCTTTATACAAATACCGACACCACCTAACCCACGAAACCCGATAACTTTATACCACACGTATATAATATATATATATATATAAAAGCATTCCACGCCAACTTCCATCTCTATTTCCCCCACTCCTTCTTCTTTCTCTCATATTCTTAAAAAGAAAAGAAGAAAAAAAAACAGTTACATCTCCGCCGCTCACCGAAAATCCTCAAAAGAATGCCAAACCACGCGTTTGTGTGAGAGAGAGAGAGCATCTTCGAAAATTCTCGCGGCGGCGGCGACGGCGGCACTCGAACCCCAGTCGACGCCACTTCCTGTTGACCTATTTTTAACGACGACGGCGACCAATCGTCCCCCTTCCCAAGGTTCTCTTTCTCGTGCAGCAGCGCACTGTGTCCGGCGACTTTTCTTATGCGCGAGCGACTGCGCGGCGCGCGCTCGTCTTATTCGCGGAGATGCTGCAAGTCACCGTGGCGGCGGCCTCGGCTTCTTCTGCTCACCGCGCGTGATGATGATAACGGACATGATCGGGTATTTGGAGTTCGACTTTTTTTCGGTGTGGGAATGTGGCTATGGGGTCGTTGTAGACTATGCGTGTGTTTGCAAAAGTATAACGTTGTTTAGAAATGATTTTCTTTTTTTCATGATGTTTTGGATGGTTGGCAAAGTTTACGTGTATAATTATTTATATTGTATGAAGTGTGGTTAATGATATATCGTTGGATTAATAACGAAGTTGCATGACACGATTTATAATGAGGAACAAACTGCAAGCCAATTTATACTTTATAAATTTGTATAAAAAAAAGGTTAAGTTTGAAATGATCCTTTGCCAAACTCTTAAATACACTTGTTAAGATGGCTCCGGCTAATTGGCGAGATCGATCATATAAGTAAGAAAAGAGAAAAATACCTAACGTATTTTTTTAGTCGGGTACTTAAGTAACTATAGGTGATCTTATGGAGAGAAAAATTTTTGAAAAAAATTATTAACGTATGACTCTTATAACGAGAAAAGCGTTTTTCCTCGTCATTTCATGGAAATCGACAATGTTTTTGTAAAACCACTTAGTGAGTATACTTAGCATATCAGTTATACGAAATCCTTTTGTATAATAAAAATAGGTATCAAGTCACCAGCAAAATGCAAATTCAATTCCATCAAAACCTAAAATCATGATTTTCAGCCGCATATAATATATTGTGTGCATTATAGTTATTTTCATGTCGTATAACATATAATATATTCATACACATAGTAAATGATATTGTATATAAGCAGTACTATAAATATAAATTTGCTAGTCATCCAAAAAAAAAAAAAATTACTCACATATTTACATCAACTATACACACGACCAATCCGATTCAAACCTACCCTCCGCATCAAACGGCACATCAGCAACTTCCAATTTCCCGACACATCACCGGCATTCCACCCCACAAAAAAAGAAAGAAAAGAAATCCCACTACCTCCGGCGCGCCGCACGCGTAACACAATTAAACTCCGAAAACCGCTTCCTCATGACAATCCTCCTCCGCCTCCTTGCAACACCCAACCCGGCGCACTTCCCAGATATACATATACACACACACGTGCCTATTACGTATACCCAACGCTCGCGTTTCGCCACGCACGCACGCACGCTCGCGTTCCTCCTTTTTTTTCTCTCTCATAACCCGAAGCTCGCACATACAGCGTTCCTGGTTTTGAAACCCAAGACGACACGACCGCGACGGAAAAGTGCCGGGACACGCGAATTTTTCACTGCGCCGCCCTAAAAATATTGCAGACGCGAGCCGCGCCGCGTTATTTCCTCGTTTTATTTGCGCGATCTGGTTATTTCGCGGTATGCAGCGCGGGTGCGAGCTGCTAAATGTATGTAAGGGTATTTTGTATGGTTAAGGGTTCGAACAGTTTGAGGGTTTTTAGATTGATGGAAATCGTAATATTTTTTTTTTATGTCTGAAGAAGTGCAAGAAAATATAAGAAAATTTTACATTGTTCATTGTTCGTATACATATTATTTATATATTATGTTTCATATAGCATGAGATAACGTCTTGATAAAAAAGGTGTAGGCGAACTTGGAATTATTTCATACAATAAGCATTTTCCAGCCGACAAATCAACTGGGTATATAATTACTTATAAGTATAAGAAATTTAACAATATGATATCATTCATCAACCTCGTATATCCGCGAGATAAAAATCTACATTATAATCTCTATTAACTGATATTAAAATGTGAAGAACAGTTCCGATGGTATACTTATATAATAAACTAAAATTACAATGCCACATTAAAACCAAAACAACAAAGGGTTTCTCAAAAGGCTCTCTCATATACCACAGTACTCCAAATTTTAATTTCATATTATATACACAGGAAACGTTGATTTTACAGTCAACCGCGAGAATGTAAGCTTTCCAGGAATTCAATATACAACGGAATAATACGAAATATAAGCTCGGAAAAAAACGAAAAATTTGCATCTGACACAAATAATCAAACGTCGAAATAGCTTTTCCCGAAGAAATTAAAGAGCTCGCGCGCGAGCGCTTATTTTCAGATACTAATTAGAGAGCGGTACGAAAAGGAAAAAGGATTAATTAAAATAAGAGAACTAGAAAGTGTATACACACATACGCTTAAACTTGCGCCCGCGCGTAAGAAGAAAAGAGAAAAAAACAACAATCTATTTCGACTGCTCCACATTAACTCCCGCCCGCGCGCGCGAAATTACCAGCCTGTCGAGTAAACAAATGCTCATCTCAAATTGCAACCTTCTTACATACGCACCCGTCAATTACAATCCATCTCCGTACCTATACAGTACACAATTATACATTATGTACACTATCCTCATGACAAGATTACTGCGAATCGAAGACATCACACATAAGCGCGAGCTCAACGGACTTTGCACGGCGATGAGTTTCAATTGTCGAAACACGCCGGTGTATGATTTACGTAATATTAGCGGCAAGTGTCGTAATGGTCGTGTCTCGCACGAAGATGACAAAGATTGCGCGACATAAGCATTATTTTTCGGTCGTTTTCGCGATGTACACAGAGAGAGAGAGAAAAGGTCGGGTCGCCGGCGAACATTTTATACGACGCGCGAGCCAGAGAGCTGCCAAGTGTATATAATGCGAAACGAAGTAAATTATATATGAGAAAAGAGAGATGTGCCATTAAAATTTCGCGGAGAATTGTTTTCGTGCAGCGCTACGAGAGAGACAGAGAAGCGAGAATATTGCGGGTTTGGAAAAATGCCGTTATATACTTGCGTGTGAAAACTGACGATTTTTTTGTTTGTATAGTTATGAGATATGCTACTTTTGATGATTGGAATTTTTAACTTTCGGAATGATATAAATAGCGGGTACTTTGTTGGAAAAAAAAGAAGAAGAAAAAATGTCGCTTAATATATACATAAATCCTGTATTTATCAAGTTATTACAAACAGGTTTATAACTGATAATTGAAAGAATGAGAGAAAAAAGTTCGCCTGAAGGACGTCGAAGGACGATAAACAAATCGAGAATTTTTATATATGCGCGACTTGTGTATAGCGAGGAAAGTCTCCGCGAAAAGTTTGAAATTCACAGCGACGCAAGAATACATAATTCGTGTAATTTTAGGTAATTGTTTCGCTACGCTTATAAATACTTTTAAAGCACAATGGTGATATTTCATTTTTTTGTTCGTTATCTATTTTTAACGAAAACATGAGAATCCATAAAAAAAAAAATACGACACAATAACTCAATAAACGCGGTGACAATATACGCGGACGCTTCGGCATTTCTTTTTCTTATTTAAAACGCTCGCCAACTTTATCTAATCAGTCCTCTTAATTAATCTATGGCCGAGACATATTTCCGAGTGTGAAAAAATCCACAGGTATATAAAGGCGGTATATGTATGTAATATATACGTATTACGAGCGTCACGCGCGCGAGACGACGAGGAAAATTATCGGAATTTTTTGTTCTTCTTATTTAGCGGAGTTTCTTTTAAAACGCGTTTAATTTTTGTAAACAAAAAATATTAAAATCCTTGAGTACTTATTACGTTCGCGCGTAAGAATCGAGTTTAAAATACAAATTTATCATTAATAATCAAAAGGAAAGTATTCGAAACTTCCCCTTTCTCCCGGGAGAAATCACACATCAAAACTTGCCGTCCGACTGTTTCAAATGGTTTTCAGAAGAAAATCAGCATAAAGCTTGTAACGGGCAATTGCTCATTATTCAAATGTTATTTCGTTCATTAAAAACAAAAATGTTCAATTTCCATAAATAATGCATGACAATTTAACCATTAAAATGTACTTACGTATTAATACTTTAACAAAATAATATTTGCAAAAAAAGAAAAAGAGAAACACAACAATTTTCCTCTTTTATAGGTAAACAACATTTAGGTGAACGTTATATACAAGAAGGTCGTTGAAAATAATTTTGAAACAGGAAAACATGCAAAGGATGTATCTTGTCGTTAAAAATAAGTGAGGATAAATGCATGATTCATCCAGGAAACAAAAATAGATGTTCGGTACATATAGCTCGCCGCATTAGTTTGTAATGAGATATATTAATACTTCACATTATATGTTTCAATTTTCATTGAAAGCGGGATGCTTTGACTCATTTCATGCGGATAAAAATACTATGCATTTTCTCTACGATAAAAAAATAAATTCAAAAATAATTTTGCCAAAACTATACCTACGATAAACAACGATAACTAGCAACTCAATAGTTTACCAAATTTTTCATTTATCAGAAGCTTATTCGTTACTCATCAACTCAATCAAAACACCAATCACACACCTACTTTATACACATCCAGGCGCACAAAACTAAAAGAGCATAAGCAAAAGGACGACGACTCAGCACTGTATATATATCGTCATTAAAAACAATAACAAAGAAACGAAGGAGCAAAAGAATACGCAACTGTACACCTTCTCACTCACTCGCTCGCTCTCCTATTCACAATCTCAAAAAAGCAAAAGAAAACAACAAAAGCCGTGTCTCATTCACCCTTGCACGCATACGCGGCAACAAGTCACACACACATACACCACCGGACGATAAATTCACGATGCGCGGCGAATGCGTAATGCGCGCGCGGGGGCCTTCCGCCGGTGTAGGTTTGTATAGGATACGTATAAACGCGCGCGTGCGTTTTCTCGTAAAAATAACCCGCGAGGCCTCGAGTTAGTAAGTACGAGAAGCTGCTGCTGTTATACGGCTGCCGTGTTTTTGTACACTTACCTGAAAACTTAACTCGAGTCTTTTTTCTCTCCCGGGAGGGTTTTGGAGTTGTAAATAAAGAGTGTACACTTTAAAGTGTCGTATACTTATAGAGAGAGCGAATTTGAGTTTAAAGTAAATGAAGTGGCTTGGGATGTAAATATTTGCGGGGATTTCGACAAGTGTAGTTGTTTGGTCGCGTGATTATACATTACAGGCTGTTAACGGGGAGTATTTTAAAGTTTTGCTTCCTGAAGCTGTGGATTTATTGTACCTCTGAGTTTATTTATCTCTCCGACACACACACTGTGCTTATGTAAATTTGCTCTCAAGTACGCTTTGGGAATATTTTGAAACCGATGAAGGATATTGTGTAGGAAGCGAGTTGAAAAACATACCTTGAAAACCTCTGAAAAGAAGCCAGCACCAATTTTCTCGAGGTAGAAGTCGTCAATTCGATACAAAGATGCCACTGCATGCCTGAGGGCCTGGCATGAGGCTCCAGTGCGTCTCCTATCCTGCATGTACTCTCCTGTGTACGTATTTAGTCCAGGGAAGGTATTATCGAGCTCCGTAGGTCTCCAGGGATCCTTGCTCTTTTCACGATCCTTGTAACTCCTGGGCAAAGACTCGAGGTCAGTTGGCATATTCTCTTTGTCCACATTGTACTTGACAGTATCTTTGGACGGTGTAGATGTAATAAAGTCCTGAGACTGGCTCGTCTCTGTCTTCTGATTCTTCCTCAGTGATTCCAACTTGGAGTCTGGGACTATGGATGCATCTACTTCATCCACATCTGCGCTGTTGTTAATTTTTCTACCTTGATCCCTGCCCATTTCCTTGTTCACACTGAGCACTTGGGAGTCTCTGTTACAGGACAACGACTTCTTGCCGGACTTCATCATCTCCCACTGATGATTTGTCACAAATTCACCACTGGAAGCGCAAGACTGAGAACCTCTGGGGGATTTGGAAGCACTTTTGCCGGAAGTCCTAGACGTACCGGGACAATTCTGTGTGGAGGAACACTTTCTGACAGCGGGGCCTGCTGTGGAGTTCAAGGAACTTCTGCTGTGCTGAACATTTGTCTCTTTGGAAGAACTTTCAGGCTCTGTCCTACAAGGCCTGCTGACCTCTGTCGATTGTACATTGCCAGGCATCTCTGCCATAATGGAAGTACTGCTACAATCACTACTACTGGAAGCTTCCTTGGTCTTCCAAGGCTTGGGCTTGTCCTCCGCACTGTCCAGCGGAGCAGCATCCTCCATGGTAAAGCAGGGGGCCTGGCAGCTATTGGGTGGGCCAAATGTGTTGGTAGCCGCTGGCACCTTCCCCAGCATCATCAGCCACTCTACTGCTCAAGACTCCAGTGTGGAGCCAGCAGTTGTCGCATCTCTCTCGGGCAGCAACCACTGTATATCCACACGACCCCCGCCTCTCGACTACTACTTGGCAGTGCGGCTGCTTCTAAAACACACACCGTCGCCACACAACGGAAGAGAGACAATATATAAACGAGAGAGAGTGAGGGAGAAGCTCCTAGTCCTTTGGCACCTCCTCTTCCTACTCCTCGTACGCGCACCACTCGGCTTCCGCTGTCACTTCTCTATAGATGTATGTATAAACAAAACGAGAGAGAGAGATAGAGGATCCGCACACGCACACTGTTTACGAGAAGGCAGCGTCGTCGCCACAACGCCAGACTGCAATCATTATACGCGAAGAGTTGCTCCTGCGCGTTATAACTACTGCTGTTGCTGCTGCTGCTGTGCTGCTATATGATGCTTTGGATCGCTGCTGCTCTGGCTGCTACTACTCGTCGCTGCTGCAGGGCTGCTGAGCTGCTGCTGCTGCTGACACAAGCCGCGCGACGACGGCCAGCGTGTGGCGCGCGAGCAACATGGCGGAGCGAATGTTTCTCTTCCCCCTCCCACCGCGAACATCGCCTCCTCCTCCTCCTCCTCCTCAGCTTTAGCTGTCGGTATATATACACAGAGCACTCGTAGTTGTGTGAGAGGGATATATGCGATGTCTTTCTGGCTTCTGCGGAGTACCTACGGCGGTTTTCGTGGCTGCTGGCTGGCTCACTCTGCGGCCGACTTCTCGCGGTCTTGATAAGTTGCGAGAGGTGATGGCTTCACGCAGGTTGCTGTATATATACCTAAGGATGATGATACACGAGTTGACGGTTGATGATTATATTGGAGCGTGCTCCGAAATTTTTGGCGACTGCTCCGTTTTGCGATTGTTGTGTATGGTTTTGTTTGAATTTCGATTTCGACGGTATGATGTGTATTTTTGCGGTTTTAGATAAATATACAGGGGAAATTGAAATTAAATTATTAGCATTATTAGCTGAATTGAAAAGTTAGCTAATAATATGCTGAAATTAAAATTACAAGTACTTTTATCGTTTAGAAGATTTACGTTGTCAAAATGAAGAATCGTTGAATAGATAAAATTTTAAAATTATATTTTTTAAGGGGGCTGAGATGCCTTTTGATACAATCAACTGTCAATTGTGTGGCGACCGTATGGTATGCGATTTAAACAGATTAATCCAAAATAGTTTTGAGAATGTAAAATGCTAGTCATATAGAATGATAATTAATAATTAATTATTTATATTAATTAATATACTCGCAGCATTTTCTATAGAAAATATGTGTAAGAATAAATGTTTAAAGGTGTTAGAAACAATTTCATGTACATAAATTACTAAAATTTTGTGTCTACACTTTAAATTAACGAAATATTGAATTAGCATTCATGAAAAAAGTGGAGTCAGTATAGAAATTAAAAGTTCCCGCGCTGGTATCTTACCCACTGTTGGTAAATATTAAATAATCATATCCGATTTTAACTTTGTTTAATATTACTCGAATTTCATTCATTTACTATTTTATGGAGTTTTAAAAAATAATAAATTATATACCGTAAAAATAAATAATTTAGGACTCGAAACTCGAAAGATAATAACTTGTAGTTTTTCATTTCATCACTCGGTCGGTATCCAATTTGGCGTAACAATTTTAAATTTCACACTTTGATTCTCTTGAAATTGTAATAGAATTAGTTTTTTAGCGCTTCGTTAATCTCTTCTGATGCAACACAAAATGCGATAAAAACGTATGCGATATATTTAGTTTAATTAACGGGATCTATACGTAACGGTAAAAGAGGGCGCAAGTAATCAATACTAGAATGAATGACGCATTTGCGCTATCGGTATATAAAACACCCGCGAGATTTGAGTACTTACGGTAAAGTAAAAGGACAGATTCAGGAAAATCAGACCTTTATTATTTTTTTATGCATTGTTTTTTTTTCTTTTTGTTTATACCTAGTCTTTATAAACGTAGCATTGACGACATCATTTTTAATTCTTAAATATAGTTTAATAATTTGCTTTGGTTTACATTTTTTAATTAAAACCATTCACCTTCTGAGAAAAATTTTATGATTTCAACTTGAGCTCTAAATCCCATAAATTATTAACATACTATTGTACAGAAATAAGAAAAAAAATTAAATTTCTGAACAGAAGCTTTACTCCTTCAATCAAGTGAATGCCATACCATATAAGATTATTAAACTTCTTACTCCGAAACCTACTAATACTCAAACATCCGTCCCACATATTAGCCCGATAATTTGAAAGAACTATTTCCCCGTGCGTCTCTAATGACGTAATGACAATGAATTTCGTCCATGTGCGGCGGAATTTGTGCACGTCCGACAGTCCCGCTATTAGGATACGGGCATCACACACCGACATCCACGCATACTGGCTCGGTGCTTATTCATCGCGCGAATCTTCTGTCTAGAAAGCATTATAACGCGTGTATATATAGGTATACCTTCCACACACATCCCGCTGTGAAAACTGTACTCATTGTTTGAATTCTAAGAAGCCGTCAACCCGACGTTATTTTAAATAAATTAACGCCCCTCTCGGTACGAATTCAATACCCCTCTAACGTCAGTGCAATATCATGCCCAATGCGTTCTCTTAACGAATTCAAATGAAATTCGATCGTCGCTCAATCGCGCGCACTGTATATTATATTATACACATACACAACTGGCATTCTCCGAAATCGAACGGCTCTCTCTCTATAATATAATAAAATGGCGGCGCGTAAGGTAGGTATCTATACTACCCGCGCGCTCGCACTCTCTCGCGTTATAGGGACTTTTTTTCTTATACCCCACATAATATTATTATATCGAAAAACGCGCGTCTCGCACCAATCCAGCGGCTGCTTTGGCCACGACACCAATAACGTAAAAAGGATCAGGCCAGCTTCCCATTGGTTCCGCAGCTCCCACGCACTTCTCTCAAGAATGCCTATCTCTCAAGTCCTCTCTCTTCTCGCGCATCATCATCATCCATCCCACTCGTCGAGAGAGGAGCGAGATAAAGAAAAAAGGCCGAACATCATCTCTCTCTTGCCTTCTATACTCGATATAAGACCTATATACGCATGCATCACACACCATTCTCTGTCTGCGCACATATATACGCAGAATAGAGAGAGAAGCCGTATAGACTATTATATACGCGGCGCGCATGCGGTGGCGGCGGCTCCCTTCCTCTTCGTACCCCCCCGCGCACATTTCTCGGAAGTCTTCCGTTACGCGCATACGTAGATATATATACCTATATACACATACCTCTCTCTAGGTACTACCTACACACATACTGTATGCAGAAGGCAGCAGCATATACTATATACACACGCGCGGGCGCGTGGTATAGCTATATCAAACGGGAAAATCCTGGCGGCGGTGTCTGCCTCATGCCAGGCACTCTCTCGCAGCCTGCGCGCGTCTGCCCCCCACCGGCGCGCCCCCGCGAGCAGCAGCAGCAGCAGCAAAAGCGCGAGAGAGACAGAGACTCAGTCCAGCGGCGCACGTCTACCCCGTCGGCGCGAGGCGGCGGCGAGAGGAGAGTCGTGCAGTAGCGTACTACTACGTGTGCGTGCGTGCGTGCGCGCGCGGGGGGGACGACGACGCTGTGTGCCGATGGGACAGAGTGTATAGTGGCCCGTTCGATAAGCGGTTGTGTGCTAGGTATAGTAGTAGAGTAGTCGCGGTCGGGCAGCTCGCGCGTGTTATAATATATACGGCGACGACAACCCCCAGGGTGTAACGCGTGCTGGGGGAGATAGAGAGAGAGAGAGGAGTTGTTAGAGAGATAGTATAGTAGAGTGCGCGAAAGGTATATACAAGAGAGATCATAGATGCGTGAGGAGGAGTTGCTGCAGCACGGCAGCGGCAGCGGCATCAGCCCGCGAGGGCGCACACATGCTGCTAGACGGCATAGGGCAGCACCACGACGGGCGTGATGAAGAGGCGGCTGATGAGGGGGCCTCCTCCTGCTGCTGCCGCGGCAACGACGACGACGAGGGCGACGACGATGCTGCTACTACTACCTCCTCCTACAGCGAGGTACGTATCGTGCTTATTATACATATCAGCATACCGCCCCCGTGTTGTAGTTGTAGTAGGAGGCTGCTGCAGCGGTGTTGTAAGATGGTGAGTGCGGTGATACCTACCTATACGTGTATTGGTACAAGAGGCTGTGTCTAGGTGGTACCTATAGACAGGAACGGAAAGACAGCGGTTGTATAGATGAATGTGATGGGCATATGATTATCGTGCGTGTCTTTATTGCGACGATGATGGCGCGATGAGAGGAGAATCGGCCGCCGCTGTGCTTTTTCCATTATGTGAAATGCGTGCAATAGCGTAACGGTATATATGGCGCGCGCGCGGCTATTGCACACTGTGCTGCACACGCCAGCCAGATTTTCGCGTCATGGCAGCCAGCAGCGGTGTGCGCTGGGTGTATGTCGCGTGTGTATATATATATACTGAGAGTTCCATGGTGATGATGATACACGCTAGAGAGAGGGAGGGATAGATAGAGAGTTTGTGAATGGATTTGTGTGCGTCGGGACAACAGGGTTGGTCGAGTGATAAGCCGAGTTTGCAGATTACTTAATGGGATGTTTGAGTGTGTGAGTGTACGCTGGCTGTTGCTGCTGCTGCTGCTGGTGGGTTGGTTATGGTATAGATAGTTAGATAGCGGAGAGAGAAGGTTGTGTTTGGTCTGTACGCTATGGCTGTGTGTATGTGTATGTGTGTCATTGATATGGTGGGATAATGTTTGTTCGGTAGGTTTAGTTTGGAAGGTGGGATTGTTGTGTTGGGTTTGAGAAAGTAGGATTGGGTAATGGAAATAGTACAGCGAGAGTCATGAATTATTGAAGATGCTCCGGTTATAGCACATGTCGGTTATCAGGAATTCCCTTATATGTAATTTTTTTTTTTATGTAAGAGGCATTTATTACGGATGTGAAAAATATTGTGTCTAGAAGAATGAGTAGTGGGGCATTGTCATTTGTTACTTTGACATTATTGTAAATGACTGAATTTGTAAAATTTTTCTTTTATAAGTGGTTAATTTTTTATACTTAAATTAGGTTGAAAGTTTATTCAATCTTAAGAATGTACGGAGTACAGTAGTGGTATTTTACTTTCATTAAACTTCATTTTCAGAAAGTTATTGTCTGAAGTTTATAGTGAAATTATTATTATCCGCGAGTAGTGTTAAAAAAAAAATAAAACAGATAGTATTCATTAAATGTTACAATTGGTATTAGAAAATATAATTCTCATCCTTCATTTTATTTACATCATCAGTCTTGAAATATATATGTATATTAGTATTATTAGATAGATAGCCAAAATTGAAAATTAAATCATTTAGTGTATTTTCTTTTCTTATTGTTGAGGATTATTTCATTATTCATATCTCACAATGAATAAAATCAATGGAATAAAATTAATAAAGTTAATGACTTAAGATTACATTACATTAAATTATTGGTTATAAAGGTTTAATAATGACAAAGTTACATGGCAAACAAAAAATTTACTGTCATTGTTATTACAAAATTTTAAATTAAAACACAATAGACTTTGAAATTACATTATATGACTTAAACATTGATTAATTATTTACAACTCTCAATACTATCAACAAACCTGTGTAAACAATTTTAGCTAAATCTACATACTTATATTTTATGTATGACATGTATCAAAGTAATATTGAGATAAATATCAATATTGCTACAAATGAATTTAAATTACCTTTTTTTTTCTTGATCATATATTGACATAAGTAAACAAAAGTAAAATATTATTTAATTAAATTTTATTGACATTTGACTCTTAATCTACAAAATAAAGTCATATCATTGACTTTTAAATGTATTTTAACATATACAATATAATATGAGATTAAATTTAGAACACTATCTATTTTAAATATTGACACAGTTTGATGAGCAAATTCTTTATTTATTATTCATGCAGTGTCTCTTTATGGATCTGCCATTATTGTATCAAAGTTTGATGTAATTAAATTCTGTTTAATTGGATGATTGGTATATAAATAGCATATAGTAGTCAAATAGTAGCAGTATTATGAGAAAATTTATGACATAAGTTGAGTGAAATATATACTTACAAAAGATTTCATATTTATTTGTATACTATACATTATTTATAATTAAATAATGGGGGCCTTACAGTGTGTATATGTTTATCTTTGATTGACAATGCATTTATATAAAAACATGCAGTTGTATAAAAAACTGTTTCCTTGTTGCATTGGTAATTTTACTATACGCAAATGTTTACCACTGCTCCAAAACGTACATCAATTCGTGTTTACGAAAAGCGATTAATTTCCTTGAAAAATCCATATCAACATTCCTGTAACTGTTTCCACATTACTCTCAAACTACACTTCCAACCATACATCAATAAACACGGCCGACCCTAATGACGATATATTTTTAATTAAAATCTTCGCACAACAGCCCGAATGAAATTGCATTTGATTACCCTTAAAATGAAAACGCTCTTTCCCAAATTAAACGCCTCTAGCTAAATTCAATATCAAAGGTTTAATCATCGATCAATAATCCCACCCATCGCCAGCGTCATCACGTTGCCCAAATACGTAACATACCCCCGGCAAATAATTAACGACAAACAACAACAACGGTAACGTGACTATACGCAAAATGAGTTAAAATCAAATTCCTCCGTAACAACGATCCA
Organism: Torymus auratus; assembly: GCA_900474315.1. NCBI lineage: Eukaryota > Metazoa > Arthropoda > Insecta > Hymenoptera > Torymidae > Torymus > Torymus auratus. Next base: position 23,417 of record UXGD01000084.1, read on the forward strand.
AATTCACCCTCCCTCCTATACCACCAGAAAAAGGAAAAATACGGGGGGGCGCGAGCGCCTCATCAAAAACCCGCCTAGGCAATGATGAAGCTCGCTTGCTCGTGGGCGCACGGCCGATTGATTCTCCCTGCGCGCACCGCTGCATACTATGTACGTGTGTTGTACTACACCAGCAACCCCCTCCTCTGCGCGCGCAAGATGTCAGATGCATATGCGCGCGTGCCTACGTCCCCCCTCTGTATGTGTGTTGCAGAGTAGTGTATATAGAGCCACCCCCGAGTGGTAGAGAGAGAAAGAGAAAGAGAGTCCAAAAGTGGCATCTGGGCTTGCGTTTTTGTTCCGCCGCGGGTTTTGACGAGCGGAACAATAGAGCGCGCGCTTTTCATTGTTTTTTGGATAGCTGACGGCGGTTGTGGCGGTGGTGGTTGTTAAGGATTTCGCGAAGAACGGCTATGCTGATGTGGAGTAATTTTTGTTGTCGTCGTCGTCGTAGTTGAATGAGCGCGTAATGAGATGCGCGGTGTATATTTTGGTGCAGCTTTGAATTTTTATGGTATAGTAGTTATGCTTGTCGTAAATATATACAATAATTGTAGTTTGAAATGTAATATACTTAAAGCAAGTTTTTTGTTTATTGCAAAAAAAAAATCGTGTATAATTTTGGAATGAAATTAAAAATGTTTTTATGCATATACCTACGTTTTTTAGTGTAGCGAAATACGTTGAAAATTGGCTTTGTTCGAAGACACAAAGAAATAATTGTTCACAGTCGAATGAAGATATTAAAAAGATATAAAAATTGTAACGGAATTTTTACCTTTTATTTCAATGTTTGAAACAATAAACTGCGAAGAATAATCAATAATTTTAAATTTTAAGTAAAAATTAATATCTAAATGATTTTTTTAATTGTTGTACTTTAACACAAGTAAACATCAACTTGATATTATTAAAAAAAAACCCTGGTGCTTATGTATTAATATTTTGAATATTTAATGCTATTACTAAATTTTGAAGTTTGATGTGTTGTTGACAACACATTAAACTTGACAGTGTATTTTCTAATATATTCAGTATTTTCACTCAATTTAGTAAACAATTTACGATAGTTATAAGTTAGTTATATTTCCGCCAAACTTTACTATATCCATTTAATAACAATTCATTGAATTTGATGTCATATTCATTAAAATTCCTTCTTCAATCATTATAATTAGATAAAAGTATAAATTTACGCAAGAACACAGTGTATTAGAATAAAGTTACGTACAATATCAAGTTTACCTAAATTATGTTTTTTCCTATCAATTTATAATAATTCGTAACATTTTAATAATCATTAAAATTGAATTCGATAACAATACCTTTATTCATTCGTGATTGTAAACTTTAACAATACTGCGAGTCGCATTCGTTTTCCAGAACTATATAATAAAAATAATAACTACGCAGCATGTACTTTCTTTTTCCGAGCGAATCAATGAAACGTATAATACATATGATTTTGCTCACGTCGAGCAAATATTAGTTTTTTAAAATATGCTACGACACACTCGATGTCATAAAAAAATGTTAGAATTTTCCGGCGCCATGAATGTCATACACCGAACGCGCGAGTGGGGCCGTCATAAATTTCAGATCTCTTTTCTGCAATTCATTAAAACTCGTAAAATTTTATTCATAATGCGCCATATATCGGAGTATTGAGAAAAACTTTATATGTGAAAGCAACGAAAAAAGTTTCTTTCCAATAACATGACTACCATTTCAAAAGGTTTGAAAAGCTTTCCTCGCAGGACTCTGCTTTTCGACGAAATTTTTTAGCTTTAATATACGTGGATACGCACTCGAGCTGTAAAAAAAATTTATTTCAAATCTAAAGGTAAAAAGTCATGGATAAAATATGTAAAAACTGCATTTTACTTTTCTTCCTTTGCTAAAATATTTCGCGTACTTAAAGCAATGCGCCATGAAAAACGTCTTTATTCCCTCTCAACTGAAAGGAAAATATTACCATCAACTAAAGTGTTTTTATAATTGCCCGCGCTATAGTCGATAAAACTTTATTGTAAACGACACAATCCAAGTCACTTCGCAAAATTTATGACGATTGTAGCAGAGAGACAGCGTCGCGCATTTATCATCGTTATTATCCGCACTGCCCTCAATATTTTACGCGCACGCGCGCGAGTCAGCTCTTCCCTCTCGGATTTTCCACTTTGGTCAAAATACGAATGTAATGATACCTTTTTCAATTTGAACATTCCGATTAGTGGAGGAAAGGACCCCTAAAGCTCCTTAACTTCAAGGTCCGGATAATCGATTTTCGCCGCCGGGCGGATGTGTAACGACTGAAGAATGTCTGACCTGCGAAAGCAAAATCGAAAATAAAAGCTGTTAGTGGTTCTTCTTAAAATGTATTTTTATAATAAAAAAAGAAACATTTGTTTTGAAACGTTTGATTATTAGTACAAAAAATAAGTAGCAATAATTCTTTTGCTCGTGACGTCTTCTTTTTAAACTGTAAAAACAATAAAATTGCACGTTCTGCAAAACTTTTCTCGGTAACTATATATACTTCTAATTGGCGAGAAGTTTTTTTTTTATTTATGATCGACTTATAACAAGAAAAGTCGTCGTTATAAAAGAAACGTCGCAGAGAAATAACGAAGCCCGGGGCTCTGTAAACTCTAAAAGAGGATAGGAGAGAAAGAGAGAGAATTCCATCTTCATTAAACCGTATATATTCCATTCGCGCTAAAGGCGAAATTCCTGGTATTAATGGGGAGAAAAAGCGCCACGCGCGATTGAAATCTCTATCGTCAACATTTTCACGCAGTGGCTATATAACGCTTATATATTTGAAAATAGAAAATAAAGCAGAAGAAAATTTATCGAACCGACGGTATATACTTGTACCTATATATATAGGCGTGTACGCGTGAAATGGCACGTAATGACGGAATTTCAGGCTATCGACGTTACTGTCAATTTGCCGATATAATTTACGGGGCCGCCAAACCGAGGCGATACGATTTTCAGTTATAGTTTTGTAAGTCGGACGCTGTATTTTGCGACTGGCCTTTGCGGCTGACGTTTGTATTGTGGTAAAGAATATCGTCATTTTTTCTTTTTTTTCACTATTATTTTGTTTCTGAAAGGTTTCGTAAGGTAACGTTAATATTTTCCAAATTATATTATTTTTGATGATTATTTTTTAGTCGTTTGGTTTCCTTTAATTCATTAAACTCATCAACGTTAAAAATAATTAAAATATACGATAAGACAATTCTTCACAATCAAATATAAAGTTAATAACAAATAAAAAAACCGTACTACAAATTGTATTTAAACCTTTATTGAACGTTATAAATACTCGAGGAAAACCAATATCAAACCGACAGATTGTGAAATAATCAAAATTTCATATCCCCTGCACCGATGTAAACGTCTGTAACATTGTTACTTGTCCACGAATCAACAATTAAAGCCGATATCATAATAAAATCATCTCGATATCCCGAAACAGCTGTATCGATTCAACGAAACACCGCCATTCTACCCCGAACTCACCAGAATCACAGCGAAGAAAAGAAACTTTATAGAGACCCACTTGCCTCGTCCTCGTGCGATAACAGCCGCCGCAATTTCGCAGCTTTTCGTTATATACATCGCGCCCATACACCCCATAAAGCAACACAACACGCGTTGCCACAAAAGGCCTCCTCTTCTAGCTACACAACCCTCTTCTCCTTCCCGAAATGGACAGCTTAATCGAATCATCCCCCCCTCTTCGTGAAATTCACCTTCTTCACCTCATCTATATAAATAATCTCACTAACTTTCTCTCTATTTGCTTCCACAGATCCGCGTGATAGCAAGTGACAATAAAGGCTCAGCGATAGAAAGCCTCCCCCGAGCGATATAGATAGCTAAAAAACGAAAAAAAATAACAAACAAAATGGAGAACAACCAGCGGCCGGCGCTCATCACAAAGATGGACATCATCAGGGCGGCCGAAGTGCTGCCACTGCTCCAGGAGAGGCTGGTCATTATGCCAGGCGGCCGTGATCGTCGTGGCGGACTATTAGTCCTGTTCCCCACAACGGCGAAACGCGAGCGTGCCAAACCTGAGGATTACAGGCGATTGCTGCAGTACCTCATGGCTATACCCAACGACGACGACCGAGGACTAAGGTTCACCTGTGTCGTAGATATGCGCGGCGCTACTTGGGACAACGTCAAGCCGATACTCAAGGTGAGTCATATATGGTGGCCGGTTGTGTTAATTCTTTTTCTTTCTTCGTCATGACGCGTGAGGAGAAACCGTATGAAGGGAGGCAAAGGTGTATAATGGGCTTTTTTTATGGTTTCGGGAGAAAAGTTCTATAGCTCGCTATGGTCGGTGAAATTAAATTTTTACGTCTTTATCGAAGTTTGTGTGTATATATATATATTCTTTATACGAAAGGCTTGTACAGGACTGACGCATTGAACCGTGAATTGCACTGATATATATAGGAGTGTATAGTACGCTAGTGTTATCTACATCTGGCGTGTCCTAAAAAGGTCTGGCGAGGGGGTAAGAATGTATTTCAGATATATATTATTGTGCGAGCGAAATTCCATTTTACCGGAATAGCCGTGTATAAATTGATTTTTTTTTTCGTTTCTCGTTTAATCCGTCAGCAATTTTTCGAGAGCAATTATTATTAAAGCCCTGCCGAAAAATCACGAGTTGGACGAAAATAAACGCGAGAATTTAGATATTTTAATTAAAAAATTTTTCGCCTACGCGAAAGTCGAGCTTTCTGGAGCTATATACTTTAACCCTACTTTGAATTAATTAAAATCGTTTGATTAATTATACTTTTAATTAATTTAAAATCCCATAATTGGAGAATTTTAATTGGCTTTGGGCGAGGATTTTTCGCAAAAAGTTAAAAGAATAAAATAAAATAAACGCCCCTAGACTTTCTTTCCGTCCTAAAATAACACTCAAAATTATAGGCTTCTCGGAACCTCCCAGCAACATCAGCACATCATTGGCTATTATATCGTAACAGACAAGCTTTATTTGTAGACAGGCATGATCCACACGCAGTTTTATAAGAACGCGCTCGGCCACTTTATATCACTTTATCAGAAATCGTAATCCTCAAGAGTGTAATTGATTATCTAACTTCTGAAAAGTTGTGATAGCGGCCGTGTGTATAACTAATGTCATTTTTCTTGTCGGCGCGCAAGATTAAGTATTTTCTTCTCTCGGACGTTTAATCAATTTCGCATGCTCGCCTCTCCCTCTCTAATGGCTTATTCCTTCCTTCTGCGTACTTACCACCGAAACTAAAAAAACTTGCTGACCGTTCTTTTTCCATTCTCATATATACATTTGTAAACGGAATGATAACGCGTTCCATTAAAACACTTTACGAGCGCGCGGCTGTGTTCTTTCGTGCGCGTCATTGTTTATTTATACGCGAATCGACGAGAAATTGGATGTTTTATATCGAACGCGAACACTGCTATTGTCACGCGACGTACATATACGCCCTCCACTTTACACTCTCAATCGCGCCGGCGTGCTGCAAATTAAACCAAATTACCGTGCGATGTGCCGCGTGTAATCCGAGCGAGCAACGAGAGAGATGCGCCGACCTTCGATACCTATTAGTAGCGCGTATCATTGTAAGTATACACTCGCGCGCAAGAATCGATACAATCCAAGGCGTCCAAAGATCTGTATAATAAAGTGCATAAAGTTTTTATCTACATTATACATCGTTCACCCTTCTGTGTTTCAGGTACTGCACGACCACTTCCACCACGCGGTCTACGTGGCCTTCCTCATCAAGCCCGAGAACTTTTGGCAGAAACAAAGGACCTCGCTGGCCAAACAAAAGAAGTACAACTTTGAGGTAAACGGGAACAACGGAATATCGCGACAGCTCTACCTCCTATATATGTATATACGTAGAGTGTATAACAGATATGCGCGCACACGCTGTCGGCCAACCTCTCTCTCTCTCTCTCTCTATCTCTCTATTCTAGTAATAGTAATAGCGCACGATGCGCCGCTCGCATAGAGCAGCAGCGCGAGAGAGCCTCTCTGTCCTACTTTTCGCCGTTCGCGCGCGCCAAATTATATATCTGTATACATATAGCGGCGTGTATACGCTCGTCGCATTCACTGGAGCATCAACGCCGCTCTCTATCTAAGTGCGCCCGCGCGCGAGTGCAAAAAGAGAGACAGAGGAGGCAGGCTGGCAGGCGCCCTTTATCACTTGCAGGGAATCAATCCCGCGCGGGGGCGAGAGTGAGAGAGAGAGACAGTTTCTACGCTTGGCTGCTCGGAACAAATTCGAAAATCGCGCAACGGTTTCTAACAGCGGCAGCCCGCCCCCGCGTGGGTGAGAGAGCAGTGCATTGATTTTTTTTTCTCTCTTTTTCTGTAGGTGGAGTCGTGTCGATTGGCCGGTTTTTTTTTTGAGAAGGGAGGTAGAGAGGCTTTTGTTGAGAGGGGTGTGGGTTTTGAATGGAGATGGAGTTGGGTTGTTGCGAGTTTGTAAATTGACGAGGAGAAGAATGGATAACGTTTTGTTGTTTGTGGGTTATAGAGGCTTTTTAGATATTTGTTGTGCGAGAGAGCGTCGATGTAGAGTTTATCAAGTTCCTTCACTCGCGCGTGCGTTGAGTAACAGTTTAATACCCGCGATAGCGTCGTTGCGCAATGAGTTTAGAAAGCTTATACACTTTTGCATTATTAGTTTACTAATAACAAAATCTCGTTAAGGAGGTTTAATCCGAGCTCCTATACATTATTTTATATACTCGCACTGAAGTGTATCTACATTTGTTACACTAATGTACAGAAAAAATTGCAGTGTCTGAAAAAGAACTCGGTTTTAAAGTTAGGATTTGAAAAAATTATCTCTAATCTTGGCGAACTTCTTAAGATTATGTTTCGAATAAATCCCAGAATAAATAGAAATTTAACATACAAAATTTTTCATGCATAAAACATGCAGAGAAAGCTATAGATGTATGTTTGCAAAGCTTCGTGTAATTATATATTTTGCTGTTCTCATTTATTTATACTGACACGACTTTATTATGAATAATGTTTTTAAATGTAATGATTGTATAAATATTAAATTACGTGAGATTGTATCTCGAAAGTTGATAATTTGTTTAAAAAAAGTTTTATAAAAAGAAGTAGAACATATATACATTTCATATTTTCTTCGATACAGAAAATCTTTGTTCACTGCTCTCTTTGATTATCAATATTTATTACTAACTTCAATTATCCACCGGTTGTCGAATTATCCGAACACGAACAGAATATTCTATTAGAATATACCGCAAAATTCAATCTGCGAATCCACATAACCAATTTTCCCCATCCCTCATAAATATTACTACTATTAGAACGGTTTGTTAACAATCACTTTTCTTCCACTTTTCTTTCCAGATAAATACAGTTAACTTAGAAGCGCTAGCTAGAAACATAGACCCTTCGCAGCTTACTGCAGACCTGGACGGCTCTCTACAGTACGACCACACGCAGTGGATAGAAGTACGTCTGGCCGTGGAGGACTTCACCTGGCAGGCGACAGATCTGCTCGACAGGCTCGACGACCTTCAGGAGGACCTCAGTCGCAACGACTTCGCTGACGATGTCGGCGGCGCGAGACACGGCATGGATCTCCACAACGAAATGAAGAAGAAGATAATGAAGGTGCCCGTTGAAGGTGCGTGTGCATAATGTCATTAATGAAATAGTATGTATGTGGATGGTTTTCTGAGAATATCGTGTTTAAATTTTGATTAGACTTCATGTATTTCAGTATTAGGTTCTTATACGTTTCATAAATTTAATTGTGAAAATAAGATAATTTAATGTCTATAAATCATTTTTCAAAGGAAAAGCCAAGATTCTTTTTTTATAATAAAACTGTACCAATATTAAGAGCTATGCATACTTGGTTCTTTTATAATATATCGTTGTGGAATTTTATTTTGCTAGTCTAAATTATAACTTTACCTTATCTAAATGTGAGAAAAAGTTCGAATCGGTCATTTACTTCAAAATTGATATCATTTATCATATAAGTGTAAAGCAATCTTACGATCTTTATGGTGCATCTCTTATGTTTTGTATAATCAAAACCATGGTATTATCTGTTCAAAACAATTATTTGCGATTATCAGGGACTATAGAACCCATCCACATCGTATTTTACCACGAAACCATAATTCAGTTTCTATCTCACGCATCATCCCTGTCATAGAAATTGGAGTCGTCGGTAACCGACTCCTGCAGCGTTTCAACGTAAACGTCAACGGCAGCGGCGAGCAGGGCGGCAGCATCGATTCCGGCGGTGGCGGTGGCGGTGGTGCCATGGGCGGCGGTGAATCCGACGGCCACGACATCGCCAACCTTGTGATACAGCACCTCGACTCGGTGAACGCCGCTCAGCAGCATTTGCTTCAGCTGTGGCACATCAAAAAAATCAAACTCGAGCAGTGCTTTCAGCTCAGGCTTTTCGAACAAGACTGCGAGAAGATGTTCGAATGGATATGCCACAACCGCGAGAATTTCTTGGCTAACTACGTCGAGATCGGACGGTCTTATCAGTTGGGTGAGTTGTTTTTTGGGATGGAGATTAGATAAGTTAGTGAATTTATGTTTGAAAAAGTTAGTTAGGATAAACGGTGATGTATGACAGAGATTTCTAAAAATAAACTCATAAATAAGTTTCCTGGATTTGAGTAATTATTGAGTTAAACAATATTAAGTAAATGTTTATTTGATTAAAGGGTATGTTTACTTAGCAGATTGAGTGCTACATAAACCGCATGTGGTCGTAAATTGTCTTCCCTCAGGCGTATGAGTCATATGTTGTCATGAAATTTCTTTTTATATATAATTAAGCTTTGAAAGATATTTAACGCATTCTAAACAAATTTATCAATTTGAAAAATTTGAAGCGTTAGCACTTTGAACAAGTTTGCATATTATAATTTTAGAGCTCGTCATGTTAAATTAAAGCAATGTACATAATTACAAATTAATATTTTTTAAATATTATTCCTACACATATTTATTACAAACAATAATCTTAAAATAGTCATTTTAGCAGTATACATATGATTATAAAAAAAAATAAAGAATCAAGTTCATAAATTAACTCTTCTTCTCCAATTACAGCCAAGAGCTTGCAGGAAGATCACAACCACTTTGCCCGCAATTCGATGAACATGTACGTGAACATCAATAAGATCCTCACGATGGCTGGCCGCTTGCTCGAAACTCAACATTACGCAGCGGGCCACATACGCGCTGTAGCAGGTCGCCTCGATCGCGCCTGGAAAGAGTTCGCCGCTGGCTTGGACGAGCGTACCGCAGTGCTCGGCCTCAGTGTCGTGTTCCATCACAAGGCCGAACAGTACGTCGACAGCGTGGCCGGCTGGAGCCAGGCATGCGACGCCACAAATTTGCCCAGTGAGATACCCGTGCTCGAGTCCCATATTAGGCAGCATCAGACGCTGTACGAGGCTATGTGCCAGGCTTACACGGAGGTAGGTTGAATGTGAGAAGGAGAGTAAGGGGATGATTTATTAGAACGATAGGCGAATGAAATGGTCGATTTTAGTCGACCGATTTGTGCTTTTGAAGTCACAAAAATGAAGTTTGGATAAAGATTAGAATCATGATTTGGGAGAGTTTAGTACGATTACAAAATAGTATAGCTGTTTGATTTAAAGTGAATAGATAGTAGTGTAAGGTCACAAAGAAAACATTTCTGAGACTTCAAATTTAATGTTCTTATATAATTATAATTAAAAACGTAATTATAATTATGTCAAATAGCTTTTTAATAAAAGTTGACATAAAAAAGAAACAACACGAATATACACTGAGAGAAGGATATTATTCATATTAATGTATGTGTTAATTATGAAAATGTACATGTAGATAACATGCGCGTTTAATATAACAATACCTTTCTTGAGGTGTACTTCATTATTCAACACAACTCAGAATATTTTACAAAATTCTAAAATCATGATACAAGCTTTTTTTAATTACTTTCTTCATTTTTTCTTTTAATTATATATGTGGTTATTGTTATTTTTTATCTATATCAAATATAAAATCCATATATATATATTTCATTTTCAAGCTTGGCTACTTTATGTTCTAAATAAAATTTGCTTTTTTTTAATGTTATATGCGAATCTGATTTTTGTTTATTTCTTTTTATTAATTTATAAATAAAACCATGCTTATGTGCTTAGTGTTGAATTTTTGCTTATTTTTCAATTTCATAGTACAATTTTATTTTCAAAGTAAACGAGCAAATATATATTTTAAAATTTACTGATTCAATTCCGTTTATCTAGGATAAAATTGAAAGTCACTACACAAAAATCGGACACCATGTTAATTCTTAAGTAAAACGTTACGCAGGAATAACGCGTGAAAAATACCATACATAAAAAAAATTAAAGCGTGAATAATCGTTCAATTGCATCCCTACAGGTATATAATGCATATCAGTCTCTATTGAGCGGACTAGGCAAGATGTTGCAAGTTTGTCACAGCGCGAGCGCAACCATTGGCTCGGACAGCTTTCGTGATGATTACGTACGGAGGCATTACTTTTCCATAATAGCTCTTAGTCGAAAAAAAAATGATAAACGAACAATGAAAATATTAATGCTAACATGGTGCCTGGGTTAAAAAATCAAACAAAATGCCGGATATGTATTATGCTCGAACGTTAGAAAGGAGGCAATAATAACCACTTTGCAAGAGACAAAACTAAACTACATTATTTTCAGGGTATCATAGACAGTCTTGGTAGCTCATTTGGAAATTCGAGTATTTATTTTTCAATGTCAGATGAAAAAAAAAGTTTTTTCACTTTTCCCAACATTTTAATTAAAAAAATTTAATTGCACGATAAAATAACGCTAAATAAATACTCGAACATTCGCAAGGTACTAAAATTGAGGATTCAGCGAGAAATTTTTATTTATAGCGATTCAATTTTAAACTGTAAAAGTCTGCAAATACGTCATCACTTTTAATCTCTAAAAGTACAAACGTCCATCCAGAAATACAGACTTCAAAAGGCACTCCTGCAATAATTAACTTGACTGCTTCAAAGTCACGTCTTTCCATCAACGAAAAAAAAAAAAAAAAGTATGATAAAACGCACAAAAGTAAAAATTTCATCTCGCTGAAATCCCCAATTGCATTTGATGGCAATGAAAAAGTGGAAAAAGGTATACGAACAGAGAGCGAGAGAGCTATAGATATACAATGCCTGTGTTACGCGGTCTGTGTTCGAGGGGTGCTGGTGACGTGTATCCCTTTATATACACACATACACGTAATATACAGCAATGCTATACATATTTGCGCAAAGCACATCATACACACTCATACACGTCTCACGTATATAACATATACATACGATAATACACACAACTAAAAAAAAAAGGAAAAAAGTAAAAAAAAAAAAAAGAATCCAAGGCCCTTGAAATCTGTCCACTCTCACTCACTCAGGGCTCGGGCCCCCACTTTGTCCTCTCCGGTGTTGTCTAGGTCCATAGTACCAGTAAGAAGCTTCTTTACCAGCTGGACCACCTTGTGCAAGTCTGTAACCAACCCCAGGGGATAGACCACGCGACAAGAAAACACGTACGTCCTCCTCGCTTGCATGCCGTGTGTGTATGCGTGTCTCTGTGTTCGTGTGTATATATAAACCTTTGTCGGCGGCAGAGCTCTTACCCCGTCCTATACATATACATGTGTGTGTTGCGCCCTGGCTTCTTTCCTGATGCTACATATAGCTATATGTATACAGCCTATATAGCGGTGTGCCGCATGCATGCGCCGCGAGCACGTTTATATTGCATGCAGCCTTTGAGCTTTCGCACCTTCGTATACACACGTATATATATGTACACATACTCGTTTTCCCCTTGCAAGTATACACGTACACGTTTATTAAGAGACCGCTGTGATACTACTATACCTACCTACTGTGTGCATACGTGTATACCGAGTTTTTGTCGTGATTCTCCTTTTTTCTTCTGTCTATGAGTGTATGTGTGTTTTTTAAACTATTTTCAACGTGAATACATGGAGATACTAAAGATACACCTGCTTGCAATATAAGAGACGTGAAACTTTACCTAACGTTACTTATATACTTTTCAATCGAAGTACACGTTAATTTCAATTCAATTTGTTTCTCCGATTGCGCACACAGAGTTTCCTCTTCGCACACTTTACACAAACTCCTCTTCCTCCTGCGCTTTGGCTGCACGTTATATATATACATCTGCAAAAGTTAACGCTTTCGATAAGTAGTTGGGTGCGAGGTGTATATATCTCGTTTGAAAAACTTTTAACGACGACTGTAACTTTTCCTTCGCTGAGGTTAATTGTCAGCGACGCCTTTTCTCCCTTCCCTTTAACGAGCAAAAAATAAACACTCTGTAGTGTTGCACGAGTAGCATTAGACGTACTTAGCGCACGGGTGTATGGTTATTAAAGCGTAGAGTATGTAATAAGCTATTATAAACGGATATTGGTCTTTGATGGGTTTCGAAAATCGTTGGTTATTGATTTTACGCGCGTTTTATTGGATTTTCCCTGATATAAAGGAGATTCGTAATTTGTTGCACGGAGGAAAATTAAAATTAAAATTAAAAATTTGTCTGTGTGAGGAGCGGATTTCTAAAAGATCTTGTTCTACATCTTGTAGAACAATTCTGTACCGAGAACATTCACAAAATAAAAATACTTGATGAAAAAGTTTACAAATAAAGCAGAATAAAGTTGTTAAAAAATATTGTAGTTCTTAAAGTTATTCAGTCTGTAGCAACTTAACGAGATAGTCTCATAATACTTGTAATATATCGTTGGCAATCTTCTCTTTTGAGAAATTTTAAGGACAAATTTGAACAAATTTTGAGAAAAATTTCCTTTAAAAAATACCAATCTTTACACAAAATTGTACTATAATTATCAAAAATTCAAGTATCCGAAACCTGTCTGAAGTAATTTTATAACAGTTTTACATAATAAACTAAATTTTTATTCGAAATAACTAAATTTCACGCAACAACGAATCAATCCCTCACGCGCACAAACTAACCTTTCTCCGTGCACAACTTTTACCACCCGCAACTGTCTAACTCACCCATCAAAGACCACCATATCCCCCACTCACCCTTCACAAACTAACGCTAATCTTTCGTCATCACCGCTGCGTCAACCTAACAACGAATGTGACGACAACAGAGTCAGGACGGGCACGGCATGGACACAAGAGGCGGCATGAGCGGCAACCCCGCGGCGGATTACAGCGAGGGCGCCTCCCACGTGCTCGCGGTCATCCACCAGATACTGGGCCACCATCGGGCTCTCGAAGCACGCTGGCACGCGCGCAAGATCAAGTTGCACCAGCGGCTTGCGCTCAGGTGAATGACACATATATATGTACACACACGTGCGCATACCGCGAAACCGCATACGTATCGCATTGATGTCGACGCGAGATGTATCGGGTTCTTTGCGTTCTTGTGAGATGGTAGAGGGGAAGGTGTACATTGTTGCAGTTAGGTGTGGAGTGGTTTGTCGGGAATGGGGGATGGGTTAAGTATTCGTTGAATTTTCTTGTTGGATTTTAATTGGGTGCTTATGAGTTAATCTTTTTAAGTAAATTATAAGGGGAATGTGTATGGATAATAATATAAAATGAAAATTGTTGATAATGATAATGTATATATTTCAGTGTTTATAATGGGAACAGTTGATCGAGATACTTTACTTTGAGAAAAAAGAATTTCCGAATTCGTTATAGGATTAAATGCAATTTAATTAATTCAGCATGGACATTGATTAGATGCATAAACCTTTAATCATAGAGTGTTTACTCCAAACAAATCAACGTAGCAAACATTGGCGAGCAAATTATTCACGTATATAACAAAGCTACTAAAAGCAGCTTATTAATACCGCGTCGTAAAATAGTAAATACTAGTTAAATTGCTTTTGAATAATTTCATTACTAAAATAGTCCCACTGTTACAATTACAAGCATGCATAATGAATTCATTAATATTTAATTGAATATTCTTTTAGAAATATTTACTTTGAATAATTTGAATGAAATAAATTATTGATTTATTCGAGCAAACCATTATTATCGTACGCTCCATTTCCTTTATTATTGAAATTGAAAGACATAAAAGAAATAAATTAATATCTACTTAGTCAAAGTAATAGTTAGTGATTGATTGGTACAAAGGACCGAATGAAAGTACTATTCAATTAAAATTTTCGTTCATTTTTGGTTCTCTTCAGTACATACAACAGATATTTATTATATCACTTTAATTTATCTTCAAATGATTTGTACACTAATCTCTTATTTTGCCGCAGACTCTTCCAAGAGGACGTGAAGCAGGTCCTCGACTGGCTAACGAACCACGGCGAGGTCTTCATTCGCAAAAACACCGGGGTCGGTCGTAACCTGCAAAAGGCGCGGGTCTACCAGAAGAGCCACGAGCACTTCGAGAACGTCGCGCAGAACACCTACACGAACGCCTCGAAGCTGCTGACGGCGGCCGAAGAGCTGGCCCACACGGGCGAATGCGCCCCCGACGAGATTTACGCCGTGGCCCAGGAACTTGAGGCGCACGTCAGTAGCTTCGCAGCGCGAGTGGAACAGCGCAGGCGTAGGCTCGACCTTGCCGTGGTCTTTTACACGCACGAGAAGGAGGTAACGATTAGTCGAAAACACAAGAGAGATGTGTTGTGATATATCTATACGTATATGTGTTGTGTACTATTCTTACGCTCCTATTGCTCGTGCATGGAAAAGTCTCTATATACCTCCGCCGCGAACGTTGATTTGTAATAAAATAAAACGTTTGCGGTTCTCTCTGTCTTCACTTTCTACAGTCTGGCATGTGTATCTACAGCGTTTCTTCTCAAGATTCTATCTCTTTCCTTTCGTTTACTGCAAACACATACGGTATCAATAACGTTAACTAATTACTTTTATACTGTTGCTTCGACGCATATAGCTATCTGGATGGGTGGACGAGTTACGACAAGAGCTGCAGCAGGACGAGGTGGCGGAGAGCCTGGAGACGGCTGAGAGACTGCTGGAACAGTGCGCCCAGCACCGAACGTCGTGCCTCGAGGCGTGCGCCTCGACCATCGGCCAGGGCGAGGCTCTGCTGCAGGAATTGCGAGATTCTACCGAGATGCCCGATACTACTGGCTCCGTTAGTAGAAAAGGCTTTCAAAGTGTTTTATTGTTAAAGGAGATTCAATTGAAAAGCGTTCGTTGTCTGTCTGTGTAATGGGAGGAGAGGTTTCTTTTGTGAAGGGACTGATTAAATCTTCTTACGAGATAGAGAATATTGGATGGGAAGCGGATTGGCCGCTTATTAAATGTTCTCTAATTGATCGGAAAAATTGTCTGATAAAGCATAAGATTGAATGCGATTTCTTTTCTGTGAGATCCAATTTCTTTGTAAAAAAATATTTATTATAAAAGACTGATGCAATAATGTCATAATCAGTAGTATGTTCCTATAAAATATATTATAAGAACAGTTTTCATTAAAATATTCAATAGTGTCTATAACGTTTGTATTACTGAAAGATCTAAATATTAAAAAAGAAATCTGTCCCTTACAATAAGTACTCGAAATATCAAAATTATCTTTCATTAGAAGAAAAACAAAACAAATTTACTTTTTTAAAACATGACTAGCTGCAAAACTATTCTTTTTAAAAAAGAATCGTACTTAATGACGATATTCCTTCTTCCAGATCGCAGCGGTCGAAGCAGCGCTGGATCGACTCTCCGGACTTCGACAGGAGCTCGAAGAGCTTTGGGCGACGCGCAAGCTTCGCCTCGAGCTCTGCCTACGTCTCCGAGTTTTTGAACGCGACGCTCTCGAGGCTAGCGGCCAGCTGGAAATGTGGGCGCAGGAGATGCAGAGTCCGCCCCGCGAGGGCACGCCTGAACAGCTGCTGCGCGCCCACAATGACGGCGTCGTGCACATGCAGAACACCGCATTCCAGGTGCTACAGCAGGGACAGGAGCTCGCACAGGTTTGTCA
Source organism: Torymus auratus (assembly GCA_900474315.1). Taxonomy (NCBI): domain Eukaryota; kingdom Metazoa; phylum Arthropoda; class Insecta; order Hymenoptera; family Torymidae; genus Torymus; species Torymus auratus. Next base: position 39,584 of record UXGD01000084.1, read on the forward strand.
GCTGATAACGCGTGGAGTTTTTCTCGTTCGTGTCGAGGTGTTCTTCTTTGCCTGGAGGTTTTCGAGATATCGAATTGTAGTTGAAAATTTTATGCTAATTTCTTTTTACTTTGACTCTTTACTCGGACTCTTCTTTTGTTGTGTTATTTTATCTATTCAAATTTTATAAATATAATTTTTTTTTTTTTAATTATCAGATGTATTAAATTCATATTTTTAAGAATTTTTGCATATCCGTTTCATTTAAGATTAGAGTTAATTATACAAGACTTGAGTTTTTAGGGTTACTTTATATTCAATTTTTAATCTGTCAATTTTGTATAGGTATAATATATATTATTTAGATCACAACTTGCAGGTTGCAGTTTTCTTTGTTAATAATTAATGCGTTTAAAGTACTGGATTCAAATCAATATAAACTCTTTAATTATACAACTTCAATAGAATCAGTTAAATTCATAAAAAATTAATTTTTTAAATAATTCTAGAAATTTCTTTTTAAATACAATACCTTTTTCGTTTTTTTATTTCTTTTATTTTGAATTTAAAAATACTGTATCGATTTGGAATTTTTCTGTAAGAAGTCATTTTAATGTTGTATACGAATTTCTTTTTTCTTGAAAGATGCATGAATTTCATCTAGGTACACTTGAAAGTTTTACAACAACAGTTTGTATGTGTATTTTGATATGAAAAATGAATGAAATTGTCTGAAAATATTGAAACCAGATTTAATTAAAGAAAGAAAAAACAGAATGAAACGAAATGATTTTTCAAATGACGCATGGTGATTTTCATTTGCATTACTCAGAATCTTCTATACCTATGTGAAAGGTAATAAAGATGATCGCCTGAATTCAAAGTAAACCAAATAAACTGTCTCCTTCATTGAGGCTGGAACAGCTGCATCGTACGTAGATTTGATTAAACGTAGTGTGTGCCTTGACTATATTGTACCAAAAATAAAAAAGATCACACTAAGAACTCAAGCTTAACCGAACAAACGCCTGTTCGCCTCGCGTGCGCGCGCTGAAGAGGAATTACTATTACCCCCGGCAGGTGCTCGAGCAGGCTGGCGTCTGCATAATGGCCGACGGCCAGCACACGGCGGCCAATCGGGTCCAGGTTCTCCTCGAGTTTCTCAACGAGCGGGAAATGGACGCGGAGGACCTCGCCGAGATGCGTCGCGTGCGCCTCGAACAGCAGGCCCAACTGGTCCAACTTCAACAAGACGCGGGACACGTAGCCAATTGGATAAGAAATGGCGAGGCGATGCTATTGACGTCACTAAGGATTCCCGAGAACCTGCAAGACGCCGAGCAGCTGAGGCACGAACACGAGCAGTTCCAGGTCGCCATCGAGAAGACTCACACGTCGGCTGTACAGGTTCGTTAGCCGTCTGTTTGTAAACGAACGCGCGATTGAGTTTCGTTACTCGGGTGTGTAGGTATCTGATGATTGGATTGGATTTTCTTGACTCATAAGAAAATTCATTTACATTTATTTGCGAGGGGTATTGGACTTTGATTGGGTGTATTGATTCGAAGGTAATGACATTTTTGTACGTTGACTTCTTACGCGATCAAAGGTAGCTTTTTATGAAAGAATAACGTAATCAAAACTGATGAGAGATGATGAGACTGAGAATGTAAACAATATATTTATGATTACTGTAGGCGTGACTATTAATATAGAACAGACTCGAGAAACATTCAATTATTAAAATAAGTGTATATCTTACCCAATTTTCTCAAATAGGTGCTTTTACAAAAACATATAAGTTTAAAAAAGTCATCAAAGTAGTAGCTACACATCAGTTATTCCAATTCTTTTGAAAAAAAATTACGAAGTCAATCAGAAAAAGCGAGTTCTCACAAAAATCCATTCGGAAGTTCATTGTTTATGGACACCCAGACTGTTTACCAAACACGCCGACAGAGTGTTATGCAAAAACATACCAACAACACTCTTATGCGTATGTGTTATATTCGCAGGTAAAGCACCGAGCGGACGCGCTGGTGAGTGCTAACCACTACGACCCGAAGAGCATACGCGACGTTGCGGAGGACGTGACGAAGCGATGGCAGCAGCTAGTAACGTGCGCGGAAGAGAGGCACAAGCTCGTCACGGCCAGCATTAACTTCTACAAGACGGCTGAACAGGTGCTGATGAGTTTTTATTTACCCAAATTAAACTCGGTTGACAGTTCAGTTTGACAGAGGATTCTGTTCGATTTCTTTTAACTCGTGATATACATTAGATGAGTGAGGTGGAAAATTGTTGTTAATCGGTGTACGTAGTGCAAAATGATATTGTACGTGTACTGTTTTGTTATTATCAACAACGAGCAGGTAATGTGCATTCCTTTCAACAAGGAAAAATGTTATCGAGCTGAAAAAAGTGAACGTGATAATTTTGAATAGCTTCATTAAATTTGGAATCCAGTAATGACTGATATTTTTACTTCTTTGTTTTCGGACATTTTACAAATTTAGAAGCTAGTTCGTGAAATCTGTGAAAATATTAAATTACGTGAAAACAGATTATTTTTTTAAATGCCGTTTAGTATAATTTGTAATAACTACATTTTTTATGCGTGTTTTCAACTTTTTAATACAAAATGTCAAACAAAGGCTTACAACATCGAATTGAAACATATCACTTTTTATCATATTTTTTGCTGTTAAGAATGCGTAACACTCCAGAGGACAGATCCGTTCCTCGTATAGTGTCAAAAAACTTTCTCCTCTAACGTGATGAAATTAAAATTTTACTATTTCTTTTATTGCTATTAATAGTTTGAACTAATAATTAGTACAAACATATTCTCTTTACTACGATTGATAATAATAATAACACGAATATTTCAGGTACGCTCGGTCCTTGACAGTCTTGAACGCGAGTACAAGCGCGACGAGGACTGGTGTATGGGCGGTGACAAGGCTGGCCAAGTGCCGACACTCGTTAGTAAGCACCAGGAGCAGAAGGAGGCGTTTTTGAAGGCGTGCACGTTGGTGAGGCGAACCGCCGAGACATTCCTCAAGTATACCAATCGTAGTTTGCAGTTCTACAGTTATCAGACGACTGGCGTTGCTAGTGAGACTAAAGTCAAAAGTGAGTGTTTTTCTTTATTTCATTGTAGTAAAAAATAATGAAGTAGTACTGTTTTGGTAGAAACTGTTTCTCTAATAGGAACCTATGAACCTGTGCTATCATATAGAGTATAAAAATACAATAGGAAAATTTAAAAAAAAAGATGATTGAAAGCCAGCGTCTAATTAGACTTGGCTTACAACTACTTCTATTGGATCCGTATTGCGTCGTATTTAATTTCATCATTTTAGTAACTTTCCCATCTAGTAACCCGGTTAATTTTTTCTATTGTCTACCTTTTTATTCTCCCAATGTCAGTACAGTTTTTATAGGTTTCACAAACGAAATTATTACGAACTATTGTGGACATCCTCCTTTGGCTGCAATATATGACAATCTGTTTGAAGTATGCATCATTGAAAGACAACCAAATAATTTGTTATTGTTAAATAAAGTTACTATAGCAGTATGAACTACATCTAAACCTTTATTGAACTGTTATTTTATACCGTATAAAACATAAGTACATAAGGAAAACCTGTTAAGATTTGAAATGAAAATAATTTCTCAAAAATTTCTGAAAGATAACTTCAGCACTACATTTCGTAAGCAAAAAATCGAATAAAACAAACAAAGAATAAAGCCTTGTTCAACATTAACTAATCGCCCATAATTCGAAAATTTCAGGCATTCTGGAGGAGCTCCTGAGCAAAGAAAACAAGGTCCTGGAATACTGGACGCAGCGCAAGAAAAGGCTCGACCAGTGTCACCAGTTCGTGCTGTTCGAGCGTAGTGCCAAGCAGGTCCTCGAGTGGATCAGCGAGACCGGTGAGCTGTATCTCGCGACGCACGCTGGATCAGGTCGCAATCGTGCGGAGAACGAGCAACTGCTACACGAGCACAATGAATTCAAGGGGGCCGCCAAGGTGACGAGCACAGAGAGAGTATGATCCGAATGAATGAGTACCTTTCTTTTGTTGTTGTCTCGGCGGTTTATTTCTTTGATGAAAAGTTTATTTGTTTACGGAGGAGCAGATCGCCAGATTTGCTTTCAGAAACGCAATTTTTATTGTTCCTGCTTAAAGAAATATGATAACGTCTTCTTAAGTTTCTTTTTATTTTTATAATTATTCTTTCTTTCCTTGTATTTTTAAGTGCAAAAGCAAACGAAAAAATAAATGCATTATCTCATTTACTTGATGTGCCGTTTATCACTACTAGTTTATTTACAACAATTAAATGTATATTATATATTTTTCAGGAAACGCGTGAAAGGGTCAAACTGCTCATTCAGCTGGCCGATAATCTCGTTGAGAAAGGTCATGCGCACGCAGCTGCAATCAAACAGTCAGTGGCTGAGGTAGATCAGCGATACAAAGATTTTAGTATGCGATTGGATTGTTACAAAACATCTATAGAAGATGACTTAGAAATACAATCGGACGAAGGTCCTAAAGAGATCACCATAGATAGAAATTCGGATCCACTGTTGGAAGAGAAAATCAAAGGAAAAGACTTGAAGGAACTGAACGAAGAAAAGCGTCGGTCCGCTAGGCGAAAAGAGTGAGTATTTCTCGTTTTTCCCTTGTTCACAAAAATAGTTAAAGCATTTCTTCGAAGAGATCAAATATTTGATAGCATCACAGAGTGACTGTATTTTCTTGGAAAATCATTAGCATTTTACACATCTATTTATTACAAGTCAATATTGTTATCATTTTATCTTTGTTGACTGATTTATCATTTTATTTTTTTTACAGATTTATCATGGCTGAATTACTACAAACTGAAAGGACGTACGTCAAAGATTTAGAAACTTGTATTAGATGTTTCCTTGAAGAAACGAGAACTAGCAAGGGTAGCGTACCTCCGGGTCTTCAAGGACGCGAATCAATAATTTTTAGCAATATGGAGGAAATTCACCGGTTTCATAGTGATATTTTCCTCCGTGAGTTAGAAAAATACGAGACAATGCCAGAAGACGTAGGACATTGTTTCGTGACATGGGTAATTATGACCTTACCGCATCATTCAATCTATAACGTACTGAAATAATGAATATTTCATTAATGATGTTTAATCGTTCCAGGCTGCCAAATTTGATATGTATGTAATTTACTGCAAGAATAAGCCTGAAAGCAATCAGTTTTTAGTCGCGCACGGTGGCACTTGGTTTGAAGAATTACAAAGGAAGCATAAAGTAGAACATCCTATTGCTGCTTACTTAATCAAACCTGTGCAGAGAATCACAAAATACCAGCTTCTTCTCAAAGACCTTCAGGTACGTACTATTCATTGAACAGCAATAATTTATATTTAAAAGTAATATTTATTACTAGAATGATTAAAACCTCGTGACGAAGAGGGCAGTCTTTACGGTTGTATAGTACCTAAGGCCGCTGCCAAAAGTTCGTTTTTCAGGTTAAAACTGCGATAAATAATTATGCAAAGCAGTTGATCAATTTTTAGTTCTCCCGATCTATAGGTAAATGCAATTGGAATATTATAAGCCTTAAAAATCATAAATCAAAGTAAAATTGTGAAATCGATAGTATTTTACTTTGATTTCTGATTTTTAAAGCTTGTAATATTTCAACTGCATTTATACATAGATTGGGAGAACTAAAAATTGATCAATTGCTTTACAAAACGAACTTTTGGACCGTAATAAGGATTACAATTACCATCTTAATTAGGATTACAATCCTATACAATCTTAATAAGGATTACAATTCTTGCTTTTAAATGTAAAGCATTATCTACTATAAATTACGAATACTTAATATACCGTATCAAGTTTCAGTTAAATTATAATTTACTGTAGAATATTACGAATACGATAATATTCTATAATTCATTTAAGGATATTTTTTAATAAAACCGACGTTAGAAAGGCTGGAAAATTCAATCAATCGTTTGTATAAAAAGAATAATCTTAAATATTTGTAATTATGTATTTAAACAGGCTTGCTGTGAAGAAGGTCAAGGAGAAATCAAAGATGGTCTAGAGGTGATGCTGAATGTGCCTAAAAAAGCAAATGATGCCTTACACTTGGGTCTTTTAGAAGGCTGCGATGTCAGGATAGATACACTCGGCGATGTAGTTTTACAGGACCCTTTTACAGTCTGGGATCCCAAACAGTTGATAAGAAAAGGTAGAGAGAGACACATTTTCCTTTTCGAGCTGTATTTACTCTTTAGCAAGGAAGTTAAAGATTCTAACGGCAAGGTCAGTAATTCTTCTGGTTTAAAATAATTTTCGATACAGTGTGCGTACAATGCGATTTTACGTGTTCTGTAAATTTTTAAAATCGCTTTTACACCCCCTGTATCAAAATATACTATTATAAGTTCATATAGTAAATAAAAAGATAAAAAATATGTTGAATAAGACAACAATTTATTCTAAATTATTCAGAAACCCGATAATCGATATTGTTATTTCAAACCGTTTTGCAATAATTTTTTTTTTTTTTTTATACAGCTTTTTTTATCGATGTCATTCGCATCATAAAGGCGACGTTGAAAGTCATTCGAAAATCTATTTTTGATTTCAAATACATTTATTTGCGTCAAACGAATTATTAAATATTGAATATTTTTGAATCTGTTGCGCTAAAAATACGTGAATGTCTTGCAGATGCACCTATGACGTCACTGTGGCAAAACAAACACAGTATTTGGGAAATCTGCCGTATATTTGACGATTACAAAATTAACTATTTTATAATATATCAATAGTAACGTTCGCTAATAAACATAACAAATTAAAAAATTATAATTTTCATACGGTAAATCAAACTATAAAATGTATTTTATATATTATTAATTAATATAACAAGTCTATTTATACATTTAAGCTCACATGTGCTTATATAAAAGACTACACAATACCAATTATATTGCGAAGATTTCCTATACTTATGGAGTAACATACTTACCGGCATTCTTGTATTGCTATTTTTTAGTTCATGACAAACAGATAAGAATTCCGATAGTATGATAACTTTAAAACAAATTCAAATTACGAAACATTCTATATACGTAATAATTTCCAATTATCTCTAATAGCAGTGATTATACTGTAAAAAGACAAAAACAAAGTAGCTTTCTAAATTTAGAACATATACTATCTACATAAACACACATCACCAAAAATGCAAATCATTTCGCAGGCGAAATACATTTACAAGAGCCGCCTGATGACATCGGAGCTCGGCGTTACCGAGCACATCGAGGGCGACGAGTGCAAGTTCGCCGTATGGACGGGTCGTGCACCAACGAGCGACACGCGTGTCGTCCTGCGCTCGAACTCGCTCGAGTCGAAGCAGCTCTGGGTGAAACGATTGCGTGAAGTCATCCAGGAGACGTACTTCAGTCTGAGCATGCCGAAGAGCCCGGCAAAGAAGAGCTCCAGCCAGAGGTCGAGTCGCGACCTTGAGGAGTGCGCCTCACTGGACGACAGTGTCGAGAACCTCGATAGGAACTCGCTCGCGTCGTTCGGCTCGACCAACACCACGGACTCCGACAAGGTATGTCGCTCTTTTAATAGTTTTTGATGATTCGGTGATTCGTCAGTGGATATTGTTGATGTTTTGTGTTTAATAGTTTGTGTCCCTGACTTTGAGAATAAACTATTGAGACGCTGGGAAAAATGTAGGTAGGAACAGTAAAGGTAGTTTCTTATAACTTTATTATCTCATTTAGCTGAAAAAAAATATGAAGATGAATCTTGAAAAGGCTAAAACTATTGTTGTTTTTATTCTGAAAATACAGTTTGTTAAAAATTAACATACTGTTTTGTAAAACTAGTACACATTACGAATACATAAAGATAAGATACTTTATACAAAAGGTTGTTACAAATATAAGTTTTGTAAATTTACTTTACTGTGCTGAAATATTTTCTACAAATACCGTGTTTTTTTGAGACGATTTTATAGTTAGTAGTAACTTTACGAGAGAATATCGTAATTTTTACAAAACTTTTTTTTAATTAGTTTAAAAGAAATAAAGTTAACTTTGTATTGTTTATTTATCGTTACATTTAAATTAGAGTTAAACTAAAAAAGGGAAATTCAGGTGCACGTAAAATTTGCTAATAATATTATGAAGAATATTTATAATAAAATAAATAATACAGCAAGTAACGCTATAAAATTTAGTTGTATGAACATGATATATTAGAAGTACCTACATTTTTCTCGGTGGAATAAATACACCCTTCAAATAAAGTAACTCATGTCTTTACCATATCAATAAAATAATGATTATAAATATTTTAAATCCTATAAAATATCACTTTAATTGTTATTTCACAAAACAAAGATATCTAACAAAATTAGTTGACTTCAATTAGTGTTCAATAATTGTTTCCCTATAACATATATTTTCATTCCCCTAGTATATATATTTAGATTTAAACAGTTAAACTGTACGTACCTCAAATACGAAACAAAATACCGAGTTTGAAATAAATCTTCTCTCATTAGTTTTAATTAATTAATCGAAATTACCAAATGAGACGGAATGAGTAAACGGAGGCAATATAGCTTGTAGGCACTAGAGGGTGGGCGATGAACGGAGCGACGCGTAAGGAGAGAGAGGAGCCTCCCTTTCTTTCCTGCAAGGTGAGATGTATCGCATAAGTTTATTGTTTGAAAAAAAAGTTGATTGAATGATTTCAGTAGGAGTTAAGTAATAAGAGCGCAGGTTTTGTTGCATTATAACATTGTTGAGAGTAATTTTGCAATTATTGAAGACGATGACGTTCAATCGTAAATTGAATTGCTCATTGTTCCTGTTGGATACATTGTAAATTTGAATAGCTTATTTGAAATTAGTTATTATATTTTCAATTTTTCCTTTTAAAAAGTCGTGTATAAAGTTGTATATATATATGTATATAAGAAAGATTATTTTTTATGATTTTTTATTTATAAAACATTGTGTTTTATCTATTCGCATGATTTTACAAGGTAAAGTATTTTACTCAGAAAATATAGAATTTATTTAAACTCGATTATTCAACGCTGTATTAAAAATTCCAATACACCTTCGTGGAATTTATGCAAAAATTAGATCGTATTAAGACGATAAAAAGTAATTATGTATAAAATTTGTGCATGCTTTACGAATTTTTACAGAAATATTGTGTTTTTTTCATATTTAACAAAAATTGTTATTCATGTAAATATTATTTTGTTACATATTATATAAAACATGAATGTATTATTTCAATCAACTACAAATTTCGCTTGATAATTTGAAAACAATTTTCATCTTTGATTTTCATCTTCGCATTCGTAATTATTGATTATAGTTCTTTAATAAATGTTAATCGATAAATTCATTTTGTCAAAGAGTCACCAGCATTTCATTTTAATTAAAATTTCAAATTAAGAAACTTACTCGATTAAATTGCTACCAAATTCCGTTAATAAAAGATATCACGATAATCTTATTCCTATCACATCCGTATGATCAAGATTGTCGTAACAGCGTATAATTACAACTCCATTATACGCCTTTCATAATCAGATGTAGTATACAATATAGACATATTTAAAGTAATTTTTTTTCTCGAATATTATTAAAAATTCTCGCAAAAACTGTGACGATATTCCCCAACGCTTGTAATAGAAATTCCTGCGTCGTCCTCTCGATATCGGTCGCACGTCATATCTTGGAAATGTCTTCGGACTATTCAATAATTCGATCTCTGCTATTTGTCGGGAAATTCAATTATTGCGCGAATATCTCGAAAGTAAAAATATCTCATATACACCCAAGATTTTTTACTTCTATTTTTATATTCTCCTCTCATTCCAAATCAATGACTCTGCATATAAACTATATTAGAAATTGCTATTTTTATTTCAATTTCATTACTTCTACACTATTATTCTACCATTATTGTTATATACCAATATCTTTTATACGAAAACCCCGACTATAAGTACCCATCTCCGGCGAGAGCAACACTTTTTTCATTAAAACTTTACGAAGGACATCTACCCTTTGTCATTACTTACTACGCTGTACGGCGACATTAGTTTAAAACAAATCGAGAGAGAGAGAGAGAGAGAGAGCCCGTCATTCGATACGCAAAAGTCGTAAAGAGTCTCGCGTAAATCAGCGTTTAATTAAACTCCCTCTCTCGACATCAACTTTCTTTACTCTCGTTCCTACTATTCTCCTCTTCCCTCGCCTATTATCAATCAACACCATATATACCTCCGTACCAAACGAAGCCAACAACACACACACATCATCTCAAATACATTAATGAAACCCACACTACACGCCCGCACACAAAGAGCAAGGAATCCATCCGATTGAGAGAGCTCGCGCATATTCTCCTCCATCGCAGGCCGTCCACCTGGCCTCCTCAATCAATCGCACAAGCCACCCACCCCTGAAATTCGCAGCTCGCTCGCACTCTCGTAGATACGTGTGTGCCTATATATACACACACACATACATACACACTCGAACATCCACAAACTCTGCTGGCGTTCTTTTGCGTCAAAGGGTGGGGGCGACGGCGGCGCAGGTGCTCGCTCGCGCACGCGCGGCGCCGCTTTCGAAAAAGCTCATACCGTGCGCTTATATACCTACATGTACGTGTATATTATTATACACATACATAGGTAAGCAGCTTTAGATCGCGGTCGATCGTGTCGCAGGTACTGTCAATCGGCACCACATCTTATGCGATGAAAAAAAAAAAAAAGAAGCAATTGTGTATATCGTAATAAGAGAAGATAGAGACGAGAGTACCAGGTGTATATATATACACATGAACGCGCCTCTATATGTATATAGTGTCTCTGGTGATCGAATTAATCCTCGCTATATAGCGTGCGATAATCCGCGCACACCGAGAGACACTCGAGAGAGAGATCAGAGTAGGTAGAGGGGCGCTTCGCGCGCACAGGAGGCGTGAGAGAGAGAGAGCGCTCTCTCTCTCTCAGGGGCTGCTGCTGGCTCGCTCGGTAGCGCCTCTCAGTACGGACGCGACTCTCGACGGGTCTCGCGGCCGGACTTTCTATACACCCGCACATCGTTATCGTCGTCGCACAGCTATATATACATACCGTGTTAGTGTATATATATGTGCGCGTGTATAATACGTCTTTCACAGTGCGCCGCGCGTGTGTACCTACAAGGCACGAGGAGGGTGGACCACAGAAGGAGCAGCAGCAGCAACAGATATATATATATATACATATACACTACGACGACGAGGAAGTGATAAAGCGAGCCGCGGATACGATGACAAGCGGTAGCATCAGTGCCATCAGTAGTAGTAGCAGTAGCAGCAGCAGCAGAAGTGCACCTCAGCAGCAGCCACCCCGGCGATGATCGCCGCTTGCTGAGAAGGGCGGAGAGTCGAGGACGCAGCAGTAAGCAACGTCGAAGATGACGTCGCCGGCCGGTGGCAAATCATCCAATGCCAACAGTGGTAGCGGCGGGGGTGGTGGTGGTGGTGGGACCACTGCTACAACAGTGGCTACGATCGCACAGAAGGCTAAGCGCAAGATCTCCCTGCCGTGGTTCAGACAGAGCTCGGTGACCCCGCCGCACCCGGCGCTCGCACGACAGCATACCATCGACACGCCGGGATCCTTCCACGCGCGACTCTTGCGCCTCCAGCCATCCCTGTCCCAGGTATTAACCCTCTGTACTCCTCCTCCCCCTCCAACACACACACGTATAGAGAGAGAGAAGAGGGGTTTATCGAGCGAGCGCGCTAGCGGGGCGTCCCCCCGAAAGAGAGGGCAGCCCCCCAGCAGCCAGTGCGCTTGCGTTCGTCGCCTGGGATGAGAGAGAGAGAGGGATGCTGCGGTATTTTTCGCAGGGGATGTTAAGGAGAGAGAGAGAGATACACACGTATACCTGCTGCTCGCCGCCCTTTTGCCCTAGTGCCGGGATGATGATGATGATTCTTTCGAGGGTTTATTTTTGGAGGTTTCTCGCCGGGGGCTGCCTGCCTGCTCAAGACACGGGGCTGTCGGCGTGGAGGTGTTGTAATCGAGGCGAGGGTGGAATCAATATGGCACGTCGATGTGTGCGAGCAGGTTGGGGATATGGGATTGATTCAGGTGGAGGTGGTTACGGTTCGATTGTTTTGTTCATTATTAATACCTCGAAGTAATCAGACCGGAATCGACTAAAATTCAGTATTATTCCGACGGAAAAGTCGTGCCTAATCGATGGAAAAACTTAATCGTATTATCTATCGTCTATTCTCTAGCTCTTTATCTTTTCTGTATATTATATATACATATATCGAAGTGGCCGATTATTAAGCTAATCCCCCGTGGCATAAACGAGAGGAGAGGTTATTTCGACTCGCGAGGCTTATTCGCATCTTCCCGGGGCCTCTGCGATTCAAAAGCCCCGGAACTATACGCGATACAACGCGCGCGTCTCGATTATAATCTATATACCTCCGAGTTTCTTTACATCCCTCGGCGGCTATTCTTACCCGAAGTTTGGACTCGACTCGCGCCTTTATCTGCCGAAATTTCAGAGAGAGAGAGCTGTTTGTTTTGACAATTCCAGCCTCCTCCTCTTCCTATCGGTGCTATCAGTCACCCCCGATCGCCTTATCTCTCGCGCGCGCTACCCCGCGGCTTTCCAATCTTGGCTCCGTGGTCCTTTCATTCATTCGCCATGCTGTACAGTACGAAACATCATCATTATACTGTCAAAATAATTCTTCGTATACATTGAGGAAAAAAAAAACGAATTCGTATATAAATACGCGAGAGACTCATTACAAGAGTGATATTTTCAGCCCCAGTGCACATTACACATATAGAAGCGGGCGGGAGAGTTGATGCTGACCCACTTTAGCCCGCCCGCCCGCCGTGTCTCTCTCTCTCTCTCGCTCGCTCTCTATTGTCAGTTTGATAAGAATGGCTCAATTACGCGCGAATTAAGCAGTCATTATGATAATCCGCTAACCAAGTGTGTGCCAGAGTGTCTTGAATATATCCGAGAGTTGAATAGAGCTGTCGCACTTTACGTGAACTGTATTGTTCTTTGGAGTTTTGCATGTTTTAAGGGTATAATTGAATTTCGAGGTGGTGTATTACGACGATTAATTGTAATAGGCGCAGGCGCTGTTTACCGTCACATCCTGAACATAATCGCCCCGTCGGAATCGAGTAATTTGCGATTCTATATATAAAATGAAAAAAATTAATCTGCATTGTCGATCGTAGTACCGTTCGATAAGAGTACAACTAATGTTTTGAGCCTGACACAAGGGGGGCACAATTCCAGGGTCAATGAAAAAGATCAATTCGTCATGCTCTTCCACACTTCAATTTTCGATAACGGATACAATTCGCTATACGATGATACGAAACCTATTCACTCTTGACATCTATATTTTTTCCCGTTCGCACGCGTAATCTTACCCGGATACCCGGACCCCGAAATCATGTTTGCACCCGCGACAATCGCGATAGACGGTCACGCCTTAAACTTTTTAATCTCCTTATACCGAAAGGTGTGGACGTGCAGTATTTCACCTCCCGTAGATAACAACGAGTCACACATCACGTATATGTATATATATAAAAGTAAAGCAAAGAAAAATGAACAAATTCGTCCAATTAATATTTCAATGAGAGCGAGAGAGAACAGAGAGACTTGTTAAGCATCATCCCCGGCTCGGCATCGCGCTCTTGTATTATTCATGAGTCGCGTTATTAGCCGCCCGCGGCCAATCAATAGCGCGCACGCAACTTCATCGTTAAGCGGCACCGCAGCACACGACGTGTGCTCGTGTCTTGTATATACTTGCGCGTATTATAGTACTTGTCAAGTGTTTGTAAGGGAATATATATAAAAAGTTTTCGATGCGCCGCGGGGGCGTCGTGATATAATGTTTAACTAAGCATAAGAGGCGGGACAAACCCAGACACGTTGCTGCGGTATCCTGGTAGTATAGAGGAAAAGTGTCGAAAAAGAATGGGGAGTTTCCCGAGGACCTTATAGATATGGAAACTACAGGTTTAATGTTGCGTTTTTTGTTCATATAACCCAAACCGGGTATAAAATAACCATATGTTATTATTCCTTCACGCTCTCATTAACAAAAACCGGCCGGATCAGCCTTTCGCCTTTATCTTTACGCGCGGTGACGATAACACGGGCGCGTATTATTTCCTCCCAAGAAACAAGCAACAGACCGCGAAAGCGAGCTCAGTCATCGTGGACATGTCGTTTTGTGCGCGCGCCTCTATGTGAAACCATCGTAGGTATACCTCGAGCGATTATCGTCCTGACGACAACCGGGAGACCGGTGTATATATATCGACCGCACACTTCCTCGTCAAATTTGATTGGTACACACATCGCCGAATTTCCGTGAGTACGTATGTATATGATGACAATGGTATATCGATCGAAGCTCGGCTTATATTTTCCTTTTTCCCGGGTAACATATATAGATTATTCCAGGTCTACCTGCGCGGCTGAATGAAATTTTCGCGAGCGACGGCTGATGTAGGTCTGGTCATATTATATATTATACATCCTGGAAATAGTTCACGAATCGTATTGTCTTATCAGTATGCCTGATTCGTGGGACCGGGATAACATGTGTATATAATGTACTTACAAGCGAACCGTGTATCGCGAAACTTTTTACCACATCCTCCGCGCGAGTGTGTCAATACACCCGATTCATGGAAACACGAATATAGAACTCGATATACATTTGTCATCAAAGGCCGGCGCGCCGTTTTCTCCGTTTGATCTGTGGATGTGTGTGTGTTTTATGAAAGACAGGAGAGAGAGAGAGACAATTATTCGAGACCGTGTTATTTTCGGAGGGCACGGGAAAACTATTTTGGGGTGTGCATTTTTGCGTGTAGAGAGGAAGGACGTTGTGAACGAGGAATTCGATTAATTGCCAGATTTTATAAAAGGTGGAGTTTTAGAGGCTGGTCGGATGGGTTGAAAGTTTGGTGTGTTTTAGATAGACAATTTTTACGATGAATCATTATGATTTTCCACGAGGTATTTTTTTAAATAATAATCTGGTATCAGTGGAATTTATTGATAAATGATTGCAAAACAATATAACATTCAGGTGGACGTACCTGTACACAACTGTAATGTAGGAATGATCGTAGACTATGGTCATATCAATGTAACCGATGTATATAGATATATATCAAAAACAAGTACAATCCTTACAACCATTACACACTATCGCATTTAGTTATAATCCATTGTAACCTATCTGACAAACTATCTATTTCTATTCATTCTACTCAATGTATCAGCTATCTATTTCTTCGCACCGAACACAACAACAACAACTCAATCTCAAAGCACAAAAAACGAATCCAACTCACAGGCTTCAAAAGAACCACTCTCTCTCTTCCTTTTTCTATACCTCTCCTGAACACTTTCCGCCATTCCTTCGCCTCTTCCTGAAATCGATTCAAACTTCACCTTCGAACAGGTCCACACACCACTAGTACACTGTACACCGTGGAAAAATATCAGTGCAATTTGCACGAAACCCTATACCTACCTGGTACACGGCAGGAAATGAAACGTTGTAAAAGCTCAAGAGAAAGAGAGAAAAATCCAGGACACCGTGTATGTATGTATGTGTGTACTGGCGCGTGCGAGGCGAAGAAAAATCTGTCATGTACAGGCGGCGCTCTCGCCGCTCTTATCGATTGGACGTGACGCACACTCAAGATCCCCGAGACCCTCCTGAACGAGCGCTCGCGAAAACTAATATCTCCGAGGAGGAGGAGAGCTCGGTGCGAGCGTACCGGGAATTAGCTTGAGGGTTTGTTTTTCTTTTTTCGGAGGGGTGGAAGAGTGAGAGGATTTGCGGGATTTTTGGGGGCAGGAGAAATGAGGAGTATAGTTGGTGGGTTTAGTAGGCTGGGTTGAAGTGGTGATAGTGGTAAGAGGGTTAGCACCACTGCACAGTTTGCAGAGTTGTATGAGAATCGTGTTTGGCAATATATAAATTTTTTTTTATTCTCGTATTTTATAAATATATGTATATATTTCGATTCGCTCGAAAAAGATATTCGTGGAGTCCAGAAAATTTTCAATATCCTAAAAGCTGATACATCGATTTTTACATTTTCGTATTTACTCATTCACTTTTGCCCCACTTTATTACATGTTTTCGTATTTTTTCGGTTCACACTCGTTCAAAATCTCCGCAATTTCCACGTCACCACCAATTATTTACCCTCTCGAGAACGCATTTTACTTCCTAATCCATTTCCTGAAGCATAAGCATATAAGCTCGCGTATACAGCAGTAATTCAGAATAAATAGACTCAACTCTCCGCCAACGAGAAGTCATTTAATTTTTCGAATTAATTTTCTTGCACGTAAAATCGATAACCCACTGCAAACCACTCGAAAAAAGCACTTATTAGACATTATCAATTTACCACAATACATCTCAATTTCACGCTCGCTTTTCGCCCTATACAACAGCACTCTTTCGACTTCTCTCTCTCTCAACTCCCGTGACTCAGCGCAAGTCAAAAAACAGACCTCATTAATAAACACACAGCCCTCATAAAATATCCAACGCATCATCGATCCCACCAAACCCCCAAAAAAACAACAACTAAAAATACCACTACTATTCCCACTGCAAAAAGAAATAAACGAAAAAAAAGGAAACATACCAAGACCCGCCCTGCAGCGTTATGAAGACTCTCTCTTCGTTTACGAGCGCCGACGCCAATCTACGCGAGCGCGCGCTCGAGGAACGATTTGTCAGCCGGCGCACGTTTTCCCTTATCGCTCGCTCACTCTCCCCCGCAGATAAAAATGCGAATCGAAGCGCCGGACGCCATATCGAAGGACGCGATTACGGCGCTTTTTCTCTTTCCCGCTCCTCCGGCCTCTTCTTTTTACCTGAGCGGGAGGGAGGGAGGGAGTGTAATCGAAGTTGGCGATCTCCTCCGGGAAAGAGGGGGAAAGCTTTGAATAAGTGGCGAGGGGAGTGAGAACGAGGGTGGGTTTGTTGTGGCTAGAAGAGATTGTTTTTGCAGGGGTGATGCTTCGTATATGGTAGGGGGAGAATATAGTTTCTTAGGAATTTTCTGGGAACGTAGGGTTTTGTTTGTTCTATGTATATTTTTAGTGTTTATGTTAATCAGTTTTAAAAAAATTGAGAATTTTCGGGGTTTAATTTAGGAAAGGATTGTTAAGCATGAAAATTAGTTATATAGGGGTGCTATAAATAGTTCATACGTATTTCATATACGTTAAAGTTTAATATCGCGGTCGGAGGTTACCGGGAAAACGTACTTTAAGTATTCAATAGAACTACTAATTGATAGTGATGATAATCTATCTGTTTTAGCGCTAAGCTCCGTGTATAGGCTTTTTAACGAGCGACCTTTGAGATAAAAACCATTTTTTTAATCGTTCCGAGCTCGTGGACGTTTACAAAGTGGAGCTAAAGAATATAAAATAAGCTAGAAAACTTTGCACAGGTGTCGTGCGGTGGTCGTGCTTCAAAAGCAAAACTTGAAATCAGCTTCGGTGCTCGATTAATTATTGTTATTTTATTTTCGAGTATATGTTCAATGTTGATTATCAGTTTTCTTTGTACATGATGCATTTTCTCTTATTTTACCTAACACTATACAAAGCTACCTACAACGTATTTCAAACCCACTCACAAATTCCGTCTAAACTATACTACTTTTGAGTCCTCGTCTAATTATTCTATCCCTCTTACTCGAACCCACAGAGGTAGGATATTCCGTGCCCCATTTAACAAACATCAAAGACATTCAGTCCACTCGCCATTAAATTTCCCACAATCTCCCTACATTTCATATTTTCCAGAACCCCGCTATCGAGCTTTATCTCGAACAAACATCGAACCTCCATACACACATACCACCACCACCACCATCCTCGACAATAACAAAAAAAAACCTCCAAACTTAAAAATCAATCCCCCCTTCTTACCCCACAACCCTACTTCGATCTTGAATTTTTAGGCTCACTCTCTGCATCCTCCACCTCGGCGCTTATTAAACCCAACCGACTGGCCCGCTTTTCCCGACACTCACTCTATCGCGCGTCCGAAGCAGCTCAGCCAGGCGCGAGTAACACGCCACGCGCTCCGCTGACTCGTGAATTCAAAGACGCGCCCTTATACATACACGTGTGTATATACCCACATACCCCGCGCTTTGTCTCTCTTTCTCCGTTTTCTCTGCACCGAATCTCCCTCGTGTGTACGTGTGTGTAGAGCTTTATTCGGTCTCAGGCTTTTTTCATGCCCCCCCTCCTCTTTCGTGCCCAGGCGCTTTTGTAAGCGCAATTTTGCTTTGTGAGCGCGATGCGCGCCCGGCAAGGTTTTTTATTATTTTTTTTTTTTTTTTATTTTTACACGTTCTGTGTGGGCGACTAGATTTGTCGTGCATGCGGAGTGGTATAGTAGAGTAAACTTGGTATATAAGTTGGCTGGGAAGGTTTTAGGCTGGTTGGGTTTGAGAGCTAGGGGTTGGGATATACGTTCTGGATTTTGGGGTTTAGGGTTTGATACGTTGTATTAGATCAGAAGGGGTAGAATATACGTCACGTCAGACTGGTTTGCCATGTTTGCGTTTTTGGACTTCTTCTTTTCTCGCATTATGAAATATAGTAACTAAGTAAGTATGCCCAAATTTTTGCCAGAAACTCCTAAAATTTCGAAGTGATCTTCGTTTTCGATTATCTCTTTCGAGATTCTAGTGACGCAAGAGATACTGAAAATGCTTTTTATGGCTGTGTATTTTAGGATATTCGTTAATCTGTTTCGCGTGCTCAAAGTGTTCTTTTTTTAAGTTTTGGAAACAACATGCTTCAATCGAAAAAATAAAAAATTTCGTAGAAAGAATATAATATGAACATGGATTCCTGTGAAGAGTAAATTCCTATAACTGGGCGCAAAATATCACCCCACGAGGTTTCCCAGAAATTCGCTTGGTTTCATTTCGCATGAAGTACTCGTTATCCGACTATATCAATTTCGAATCCTTATAATTTTTTCCTCTTTCAAATGCCGTCATCAGAATTGACATATTATATACTGATGCGGAAAAAAGACAGTCCATTTTCTAGGAGAAATACCGGACTTTTCACGATTTTTTTCGGAAACCTCGGGTTTTGAAGTTGAACACGGTTTGCTCTATAAAAAACTTCGTTGGAATTTTTCCCAAAATTCAATGTGGCAACTTGACTTGTAGAAACGTAAAAAAAGCGCATTCCTCTCATCCATGCATTATGAAGTCATTTAATTTCCTTGTAAGACTTAGATGGCAATCGAAATACTATACGAGTCCTTTACGGTAAAAGGGCCTTCCTGCGCTGAAGATATGGAAAGAATCATTTCTCTCGATATAAAAGCAACTACTAAACTAGACCAAGTGATTATCACGTTTTTCTAGTTTAGGCCTCGCGTTTTCCTTAAATCTTACATGAAATTTATGTATTTTAAACGAACGAAAGCGATAGGAGGAATTTTATGACTTCATAACCTATACATGAGAGAAATACTTTTTTTTTTTTTTTTCGAAATTTGAGCCGCCATTTTGAAGATGCCATATTGAATTTAAAAAAAAATTCCAAAGGAGTTCTTTAGCCAGATGTCCATGGCAGTTTTTATCGTGAATTCAAGACTATTCTCGTAGCAGCATTTGAAAGAGGAAATTCTAAGAATTTGAAAAAGGCATCGTTAGTATTTTTGTATGTCGAATACATGAATAGATCTATGGTGGTATAGAAAAAAGGGCTTAAAGCCACTTGTGAAAGTTTACGATGAATGATACAGTTTAAATGTTAGAACAGAATATAATCAAGTCGGCAGTCCCTTTTTGAAACTATATATATATTTTTTAAATCTGTAGATATTGATCTACCCAAATCCTTTCATTGATCTCATACAGTGCAAAAAGATACTATAACTATTTTTGGAACAATTGGACTTAAGCTCTTTTTCAATATCACCACAGAAATATGATGCTGAAAGAGGAGAAAAAATAATAGCCCTTTGGTTCGAAAAGGGTACAATAATGCACACAGACGCTTGAAAATAAAACCTTTTAAATTAATTTCAATTCGTAGTCATTAGTTCCTCCTGTAATTAAAAAATTATCGCATTCTTCGAAAGATTTTACAAAAAACATCATTCTTCCTTCAATAGCTCCAGCTAAATTACCGTCCCACGTAAAGTATTCCAACTTTGTAAAATCTCGACCGATTTCCTGCCGAATACGAATTCTGAGAAAATTCCGAGCTAATTTAGGATCATTTTCCGACTACCCAGAGGTCGACATGCATATGTACGTTGCATAATTCCAACTAGTTCATCATATATATGAATAAACCCGGAAAACAAATGCGCCAATGTTCTCCCATCACTATATATTAATCTCCTATACGCGCATTAAAATCGACCAACCAATACACCTCCTTTTTAAAACTCAAATTATTTTCTCGGCAACACCTATGTACATCTATTTACCAACCTCTATAGTCGTACCTCATATTACCCTCCCAAAAAAATACCACAATCTTTCCATTACCTCGTCCCCTCCATTACCAAGGCTTCCATAATCCCCGCAAAAAGCTCCAAAATCCTCGGGCATCTCTCCCAACCCATTAATTACCCCCCCGTATACCCATCCTCGTCGGCCCTTGTGTCGCCGGTCGCGCACGTGTGTGCGCGCATCGCCGAACAGCATAGCAGTAGTACAGCCTCCATTGTCCCATAGCTCTAGCTACCTATACAGCAGCGGCGTATATACACACAACACTGTGCACACAATCTTCCTCTTCTGTCTCTCGTGCACACATACACACTAACACACATCTATATAGATGGTACACGCGCACGCTACCTTCATCCCCCCGTCGTGTCGTCTCTCTTTTCAACCTTCTCCCTCTTGACCGGCTTATCGACCCAATTCCAGTCCAGCAGGTACACAGATACACACACACACATACACGTATATAGCCGCAACATTGACACATGCAGAGGGCTGCTACGACGCGACGCCCTTATAACATACGTGTATGTGTGCACCGTCGGCGAAAAATAGCGACGGATATTCGGCAGCTTTTTTTTCTCTCTCTCGGGCTTTTTATATCGGTTCGTTCTATCTATCTCTTTCTATATGTGTACGTATGTGTGTATTGCTTTTTCGAATGCAGAGTTTCCGATCGCTCACTTCCTCCGATGGGAACGTCAGTCGTTCTTTACGGGTTGCAAGAGAAGCGCGGAACACACGTGCAAGCGGTCGAGAGGTTTGTCGTTTTGTTTTACTTTCGGCTTTTTCTCCCTTTTGTGGCAATGTTTGGCTGATCGACAAGGGACTGTGGTTGTGATCAAAGGAGGAAGGGTTGATTATCTTCTATACACGTGCCTGTTTTAGTTTCTTGGCAAGATATTTTATTGGGCTTTGTATATAAAACGTCGAGAATCTATGTGATACTTAAGTGCGGTTTTACACTTAAGTTTATTTTATTAATAAACTGTGAACTTAGAGAAGAAATTCGTTATTCTGAACACGATATTGTGTAACTATTAATAGACCTATACGTTTAATAGCTATCAATGCTTTGTCACTGCACATCTCTCGAATAAAATCAACCATAAACGTTAACCCCTTCAGCCATTATTTTTAGCGAGAAATTACTTCGAATACCGCGAATTCGACTCATTAAAACATTTTATTCGCAAACTCTAATTCCACTACTACTTACGCTTATCCACCGTACACGCGAAAACTTTCAACTCAAACGTAACCCAACCTCCCCCAATAAACTCTCCAGCTTATAATTTTCCACCGTCCGCCTAAACTCACTCTCTACCTATGGTCACCCGAAATTTCCTCTCCCACCTCCCTCGTACTTTTTACATTATACCAAATACGACCGCAACCTATACCTCCTCCTCGAAACCGTAGTATTCCCCCCGAAAGTTTAATTATCAACGAGTACCGGCCGCTGACCGCCGAATTCGACTACTACCACGCGTGCAATTATCGCGATTGATCGCCGCGCTTAATTGACCACCTAGCGGCGAGAATCGATAATCGTAAAATCACGCGACTACGACGACGATTGCATTCTAGAGACACGACACGGCTCTCGCGTGCTGTGCAGTAGTACACGCGTGTTTAATTAGGTTAATTCGAGAGCGGGGCGGAGGAGAGAGAGAGAGAAAATGAGTAATGTCGTGCGAGTGAGTCTTGCTCACGGGAGATTGTATAGTAGAAAGCTCTGTGTGTGTATGTGGGTGAGTAATGGGAGGAAGTGCGCAAGTGATATTGGGTTGAGTGAGAAAACGATGATTTGCGCGGTCTCGGAGGTTTTAAAGTTTCGCAAGGACACAGTTTGTTGCAGGGATAATTGTTAATAATAAAGGTATATAGGGATTGTTGTCGTAATTGGTTTTAACTATTTTTATTAGTTTGTCTCGTACTGTGCGGGAGATTAAATGTTATATGAACGTTTTAATCGTTTGATTAGTGTCTGTGGTGGTACAGAGGATGGGATTTCGTATAGAAGTGGAATTATTATTTTAATGCCAGTTGATTTTTTCTGTACTGTTTATTTTCCATCAATTTTCATAATTAAAAAGTATGTAAATCGTGATGTTAAAAAGAAAAGGATAAAGCGTTTGTTTTGTCGTCTCGCATACAGCGCGTGCTAATTGTGTCGCGAACTATAATTGTAATTGTCGATGTAAGTAGACCGAGAATCATAAGCATTCAGGAAATGCACGTGTATAGGTAGGATCAGGAATAATGGACATAATTAGAGGAAATCAAGCGCATTGAGCCAGCGAGCTGCACGTTTTCCTTCGTTCGCTTGAAAATGCTCTTATTACGCTTTGCATCAACATTTCCAATTTTGTCGAATGAAATTTTTGCAACTTGATGAGTTTGCTTTTGTTGATGATTCAATGATTTATTTGTACTAGATTCCACATTACACGAATGCAAAATTTACTTGTAGATGTAATTTTGTTTTCGAAAATTGTTGTAAAATTAACACTTTTATTATAAATTATGATTTTCACAAATCATTCACTTCGAATCAGATTTACCTCCACTCACAGTAATTTTCACTAAAATCTATTTCTATGCACCCTTATACAATGCACCTTTAACCAATTTTACAACACCTTCATTTCATTCTAAACAATTTCGTTACCAAACCACCGCACTATCCCAATCCCATAACCTCTCCCCACCTCCCAATAAACTTATCACCAGAGTCCTCGCAATGCACCACTTCATTCGCCTGCAACCCTCCTAAAAAAGAAATAATACCTTTCGAGCCTCCACCCTGAACCGCCTCTCCCACTATACAAAAATAAAAGAAAGAGAGAAAAAAGCACTGCAGCACCCCGAGAATAAACCAAGCCTCGGACGCGTCGAAGCGTCAAACGAACTCTAGCGCAAAAGGAGTGCGCAATCGATACAGGCTACGATTCCGTGTCCGAGCGGACGCGCACAATGGGCCTCGCGAGCGAACGCGCTGGCGCTTATCGCCCGGACGCATATTCGCCCCGGCGGAGGGACAATGAGGGCAAATCGGAATCCAATATTTCCTGCAATAAGCCTGCAGCAGCGGGCTCGCGAGTTTCCCCTTCCGTTAATTGATAGCCGCGCGCGCGTGGTTGCTGCTGCTGCTTTCCATTTTCTCGCGTGAGAGGAGCTGCTGCCGGCTAGTCGAGGCCTTGTTTGTTGGTTGGATGTGCGGCGGGAAAGAGGGTATTGGGTTGCACTGTGCGTTTGGTTACGGGACGAGAGGTATGTTTAGGGAGAGATGAGGTTCAATGGGAATGTGAAACGGGTTTAAATGTGGACTGATGTGGTTTTTTTGTTGGGTTCTTTTAATGTGGGGTGTAGTTTAGTTTTTGGTGGGTGGCAAGTGTTCTTTTGGTAGTGGTGTCGGTTTATCGGTTTGATGGGAATTAACTAGAATTCATATAGGATTTAGTGAAAAATTAATTATGATCATTGAATAAAGCTAGCGTGAAAAAAGGTTGCGAGTATTTAAACTGTATTGAGGAAGTAAATTTTACTAATAAAAATCATCTAGCTCACTTCGATAACGGTTGTTCAAGTGTCAAAATACATAATAAAGTAGGGGATTAATACAACTTCTATTTAACGATTTAAATAAATTTTGGAGGTATAATTTGTTAAATAATAGTTTAAAAATCCGTGACATTTTTCACCGATGTTCGACTTAAGTATATTTTACAGCAGAAAGGTAATTTACTCGTAACTTTTTTATTGAAAAATTCCACATGAATTTTACATTTTGCGTATGGGTGAATTTCCGCGAATAAAGGAAATATATTTCAATGGAAAAATGCTCACCCTTTTAGCATTAAGCCCTTTTCATATTATCCCGGATTACAAAGAATAGCTTAATCTTTTAATATTAAGGAAATGTCTCTCTATCATGTTGCAGTTCCTAGAAAAAGCAGAACATAAAACAGAGATATTTTTTCGTAATTCAAAATTCGATGAAAAGGCGGATTTTTTCCGACGTCGGTAGTAATAAGGGTTTCGCGTCTCCTTAAATCGACATTGTGTCAGTTAATCATATTGTCCGCATTAATGTTTACTTTACGTGATTCATTGATAAATAAGATGATAAAGGTGGCACGACAAGCTGATACGGTCTTACATTATTCCCGCTACTGTCTTAACATTGAAAATGTACTGTTTTATTCATTAAAAGTGAAAGATTACTTGTAATAGTTTGTCACCTCGTGGATTCATTCTATATTAACATTATCACTGATTGATAATAGACTCAATAGCTCACGTAGTTGACGTATGAATAAATCACGTCTTGTATATCCAATCCATTTTATAAGTAGTCGTTGCGAAGTACGGCAAATATTTAACCTAGTCATAATGCTACTTAAATCATAGAGGATTTGCTCCCCATAGTACATAATCAATCTAGATAGCTGTAGAGACGTCCTATGTAACTAGTCACACCCAAGTAAATGATTTTGCTTTCTTCTGAATTAGTCTCAAGAAAATTATCCCGTATTAATTTCGTAATAAAAAAGTAAAGTTGAGTAGTTGGAATAAAAATAGTTGGCTCAAAACGTTATTAAAAATATAAAGTTTTTCATTTTTTTTATAATTATATCCATCAACTCATTAAACATTTTTAGCTCTTACAAACTATCTTTAAAGCTAACATTGTGACGTAAAATGTTTTGCTCTATTGTCACCGAACATTCCAAAGTTCATCAACCATTCAACTAGAAACCTACACAATCCAACGATACAATCTACACGGAGACAAATTTGTAGAAAAAAATTACTAAGTTTCATAGTGCAACAGACTCATTTTTACCACAAAATTTGTCTCCGTGTACATATCGACCCCATTCTGTAAATACCCACCTCCTGTAAATAATTCATATTAAAATAACCTAAACTGCTACGAAACTAACCCTCTCTAACTTTCTACTTGCAGACCGGCGTGGCGGAGATGACGTGGGTCGTGATGGACCACTCGGCGGCTCCAGGTTCGCGAGAGCTCAGCGTCACCAAGGGTCAGCAGGTCGAGGTGCTGGAGAACGGTGGCACCGGAGGTGCTGGTGGCAACGGCGAGTGGACCCTCGTTAGGTTGCCCTCGACGCCCGGCCAATCGGAACCACCGGCCGAGGGCCTAGTGCCCACCAGTGCACTGAAACAGCCGCCAGCTGCCACCTGCAAGACCTCGCCGTCGCGCAAGCCGCCGAGCAGCCAGGCTGCCGCGTCGCAAACGCAGCCCCAGGTTGCCCAGCAGACGTCCGTGACGACTGACGATGGTGAGTCTTGATTGATTTTCTTTTGTTTTATGTTAATATGTGGGAGATAATTCGAGAGGGTAAGATAGACTATATGAGTTAATCCATGAAGATGATATGCCTTTTTATTATTTTAGCTTAACGAAAATTTTAATAAATTTTTGTGGATTTACTCATATGCCGCGCATAGGTGATATATGTTTGCGCTAGCATCAAATACACAAGTGGGTCGCTTAAACATTCAGAATCTTTCAGGAAAAATTCCATTTGTATCGGTGTATTTTTTTAAACTAAGCGGCTTATAATTACAAATGAGATATCCTTCTGTACTTTCAACTGAAAAATCTGTGGTAAAAGTGCTAATAGAATGATGTGGGAGAATATTTCACATACTAAGAGCTTCTTTTTGTACGTGTAACGCCTCTGTATCAAATGTTTGAAAGCGTTTATGAAAAGAAGTTCATTTTTCTTAAGACTTAAGCTTTTCAAAGAGAAAAAGTCCCTTTGAAAGATCATATATGAAACTTTTTGAGAAAAGTCGAAACTATTTCGCCTTTAAAGAAGTAACGACTTCTATTTACGATGATTTTATGGTTTCTCGGAAGCTATAAGAACTAAAAAGTTGAGTCGAATAAATGCTTTTGCTCGTTTTGTCGTTAATGATTCAAAGTCTATATAGCTTTTAATGGTACTAACAAGATCATGCGCACTTTGCGGGCATATAATTTTTGCTACATACGTCGAATTTCAAATTTTAAATTTGCTAAATGATAAGTTTCAACTTCTTATATTTTACTTACGCAACTTTTGCAATTACTTACTTATATTTTAATTATATTATAACTAGTTTTAATAATATCATTTTTCAATACAAAATTTTTGAGGTTACAATTTTGCGGGTACATACATTTTTAGGTTTGACATTCTATCATACGTCTTTTGAAGTCGTAGAACAGTAACACATTATACATTCGAGAATATACTAATAAGTCAATTACAAACATTTTGTTTTGTAAAAAGAGGATAAGACTCAAAATATGAAGCACAGATCATTTCATATATAGGTTAGTTTCCCAACCAAACAGATGACACCGTTTACGTCTGCGACGACCAATCCATTACATTTTGACTTCACATTTCCGTCATCATTCTTTTAAGAAAGGATCTTAATGCTTGATAATGTTGACCATCATTTTTAGATTTAGATTTTTTTTTTTTAAGATATATAAAATTTTTTGCAATAATTGTGCAATTTACCAGCAATCATCTATATAGAATCATCTAATGTTCCTTTTTCATTTCGTTTTAAACACGAACAAATTAAGTATTATATTTAATTCGCATATGATTGCGGGTAAAGTTCTTATTCTGGAAATTTTTAACTTTTATAAGGAATTGAAATAAAGGAGTGCGACCATTCGACTGACTAGTGAGTACTGATACCTACAGTCATTGTATTTAAAATTCCTCTTTATTACGTTTTCCACAAACATAAAAGAAAAATAAACGTGCACAGTTTATATAACAGATTTATAAATCACCTTTAAACTGCATTCTCCGCTTTGATTTGATTTTTCCGTTGTTATAAAATTTTTAAGGTGTTTAAACCGGTACAGTTCGGATTTTATAAATTCAAACCAAGTCTTTTGAAGTCACATCTTGGCGAATTGAATTCAATGACAACACAGAGTGGTTGCAAATGTTTTTCTGCACTTTGCTGTCCTGTTACGGCCGTGACGTCATATGGATTTTTGCGTCACAAAATCTCTTTCAGCTTTCACGATAAATAAATATTTGAAAAGCTTGGAACATAAAAAAATCATTTACGGGATAAAAATACCCGGTCGAATTCGAAATACTATCTTTTCGTAACATTTTTCATTTACAAGATGAGAATCAAGGTCTCTAATGGCAATTTTTAGATATTTCACTTCATTGAGTGACATCAATTTTCCAAGTATAGACAAAGATTAGGCTGTGCTATACCGCTATACATATTTGACGACGATAGCTTAAGTAAAGTCCGAAGATATCTAAAACACACAGAACACCTTTCTTTTTTTATTCTTATAAAGCAAACTGAAAAATTTCAGATAACTATTTTTTTTACAACATTCATGTTTAACCGCACAAACTTTCGAAATTCGATAACAATCTCGTTTCAATGAATTCAATTATTACAAAATACCTCTATCAATACAAGCGCATGTAGAGGCGTCGACTGAAATTGCTAAGGAAACAAATAATTTAAATTATCGACAGACACACCGCTCTTCCTTTTTCGCGCTCTGTGACCAATTGAAAAATTGACTCACGTATAGTCATGCGTCACAAAAGGAATTCCTTCCCGTTCCGTTCCATCTTTCTCTTTCTATTCTATTCTCTCGCTCACCCATTATTTTCCCGCTGAAAAAAAAAAATTGGTATCTTTTCGACCTTCGCGTCATTCGATTTTTCTTATCTCTCTCTCTCGCTCTCTTTTGCACATTCCGCAATGCATCCGTTAAATTCCCGCCTTTTTATCTGAAATTTCCATACGACGTTTAATATATATCTCTCTCGTACGCGCACGTGCGAGAAAAGCGTTGAAGCGGGTAAAAACGAAGAAATCAAAATATTTGTTTGCCGAAGGTAAATTGAAGTAGATATTTGTCAAGTCTACATATTCGCGAGTAGTAATTTTTTCAGATTCTTTTTTCGCTTGTACAAACTCGATGAAATTTCTTCGAATCCTATATAAACGTTTTTGAATATATTTCCGATCAGATTGTAGGTCGCAGTTCAGAGTGTTATTTTATTCTCGTTATACGCCGTCGGTCTCTTTCCACTTTTAGTCCTCTCATTAAATTTTCAGGTAACATCGGACTGGATTATTAATTTCTTTCACCTAATTTTTCGCTAACCTAATTTACTTTGTAAAGCACGTCAATACGAGACAGGCATACAGTATGATACCAAGACTTTCAAAAATAGCAAACAGTCGATACTTTGGCACCCAAAGTAGCATACCTATATTATACATAAAGTAATTACTATTTTTGTATAAGTAGAGTGTTGAAATTCATCATTAATTTTCGCATCGAATTTTTCATTACGTTCAATTCTGCTTTTTATTCTTCTTCTTTTTTTTTTTAAAGTCAACAATTTGTGTTATCACCCGTTACTTGGCACTCACCCATTCAAACCAATTATCGCCAAAACGTCAACAACTATCGTACGCTCCTTTCAAGTACCCGCAGTAATTAAAAAAATTTCATAAATTCGCACGCGACAAAGAAATTCCAATCCACACCACTTATAAATTTTCCAAACTCGACAAAACTCAAAGATCATAGGGCACCACACCACAACTCATACGCCGTTCAACTCCCCTCGACACGCGCGCATGTGGCAAATACCGTACACCCCAGAGTTCACGAGCGAGCAAGACGAGCTCTCTCTCTCTCTCTCTTCACGTGTGTATGATACACACACGCACTCTCTCTTTCTCACGCGAGTGCGTGTGTACCCTCGATCAATACGCACACGGGGCGGCGGCGGTGCCGCGATGTGTTGTCCTTGACCAATTCGCAGCTTCCGAGAAGCGTTCGCACGAGGGGCGAGAGAAAGAGGGAGAGAGGAACGGCGCGACCTATGGCAATATAACGGTGAGGTGGTGGATAGGTAGTCGACCTGATTTTTCGTGGGAGTTGGGGATGGGTTTAGTGGGCTAAAAAAAGTAGGTATATATAGTAAAGATTGGAGGTTTGATGAAGTTTACTATTCGTGCGATCAAATTTTCTGTCAAGTATACGACAATTTTTTTTATTTATATAATTTTTGGTCGGATAATTGGATAAATATTTCTATTTAAAATTTCAAGTACAATATTTAAAAAAGAAAATTAAAATATTTAAACATTATAAGTACGATATTTAAACGATATTATGTACCAATATTTAACATTACAGAAGTAATAAACATGTCATTGTTAATGTCCATTTAACTATCGCCATTTCATTACTCTCGTTGAGAAGGAAAATTAAAATTCGCCGTGTCATTATCCGGCCAGCATTACTCATTGTTCCCCGCAACTAATCTCACATTCTATTTTTTAGCGCTGAAAATAGTTGTACGTAACAGTCACCGGAACTACCGTATATAATACTTATTCATCACCAACATGTCTGTATTGACAACCATCGCTATATACGTATACAACTGCGTTATCTCGACGCTCGCCGGACTAAGTAATCTTCGATTAGTCAAACCGGCAATCGAGCGTATTTAATTGAACGTATAAACCGTTCCAATCAAGCCAACCTGGTATACACCACAGCGTGATAAGATAGCGATAAGATTCGCGAATTACTGCTATTTTCAGCCGGTACATCGTGCACGGAATATAGACACGCGTGTTATATTCGATAAGATTATTATTATTGATCAATTCTCATACTGCACCCTTCAAAACAACTCTATACACGCGCGCGGGAAATACCTAGCAACTTCATAGAAATCCTCGAGACGATTACAAATCGAAAAAAGAAGAAAAAATCTACAACAGCACGTTGACAGCGTCTATACACCACCGCACCTTCTTCTTCTCTATTTGTTTTCGCACGCTGCTAACTCGGCAGCTCTGTACTACACACACACACTCACGGTTATTTTTATTTTCGCGCGCGCTCGATATAGCCGCCGCGGCCTGACGTGCGATTTAAAAATATTTTTTTATACGAATACCTCGCCTCCTCCTTCTCTCTTTTATTCTCAAATCGGCGAGCGCAAGAGAGAGCCGAGCGCGCGGATATTTATTTGGCTAATAATATACACGGGGCATGGCGGCGCGAAGGAATCGAGAGCAGCGCCGCGCGATTTGGCGCAGTCGCGCTGTTGTGCCTGTGTATGTGTGTGTAATAAGTTGGTACTGAGGTTGTGGATGTAGTATGGGTTGAGAACGAGAGATGGGGTTTGGAAGGGATATGGATTTTGGGTTGGAAGTGTGGAATGTTGAAGGATTTACCGTGTAATGCTAATATGCTGTTTTTGTAAAAATAGACATTTTTATTAGTTGTGAAGAAATTGTTCTTGCTATATGAGCAGGAAATGAATAAATATATTAATTGTCATTATGGCAAATATGATTAATAAATTTCCCTTTCATTTTAACGAACGGGTCTCACGTTATTTAATTTCAAATTTACAAATTTGTGTAATATGTATATATGTATTTAAAAAAAATTTGTTTGTACATAATTTGACTCGTTATATCTATACATGTCAATGTATATCGTTATGTATGTGATGTATAAATGTAAATGAGTCAGCGAAGATCAGTTAGTATTTCTGGAGTCTCAAGATACCCTATACTACTAAATGAATTGGTTGAGAACTACTGGAGGGCCATGAACTACCTTAAGTATTAGAGAAAAGATGCGTTGGTTAGAGACATTGCTTTTTATTAATATGACTTTGCGTCTAATCATTTCAAAGATCCTCGTCCTTTCACGCTATGAATGTCATTTCGGTACTTATAAAAGGCAAAGATGTTACGCAGTATGTTTTTTTTCAATAATAATAGTGATTAACAAATTTATTCTTACGTATTTAGTCATAAAAAGCTATAACATAAAGAAAATTTTTTTGGCACATATTCAGATTTATTTATTTAAAATATATTAGTTGAGAGCAATTGGTAAAAATACACTTTTTTGAAAATATTTTTAATAATACAAAAAACACAATTTCTCGAAACATTACCTCCTCGATCATTCTCAACTTTGAGAATCGTGAAGGAAACAGTTGAGCTTATAAATGTAAATGAGGGTACATTTGAATGCATAAGTGCATGTCTGACCGGATTCGGCTAGATTCTACTGTAACGTGTAAGATCGTCGTATATTAAGAATCCTAACGACCTTCATTATCGTAATAACTGCTGTGGTAACTGTAGCCTCTTTCGACACCCGACAAATTAATATTACATAAGTTGAGAAAGTTTTTTTAACTTCCTTAACCCGAATAAAGAATTACCAATCATTTTTTAAAGTATATATTGTGCATACGGTAAAAGACCTTGATAAGTAATACAAAAACACGAAATAGTTTATCTAAAAATGGAATGTTTCGCGACAAACAAGGTTTCGAATCTCGAGTAAGTTGCGAATTTTTAAAAGATAAACCGTTTCAACTTTTTAAATTCATGACTAAACCGCGTGAGTATACAGTCCGATAAGATTAGCCTCTTCAGCCTCGAGGTGCGTGTGAAGAAGAGAGAGAAAAAAAAAGCTTTTAACAGAACAATGTCAAACTTTCCTTCTACGCTGCTAAGCGTGCGTTTGCAAATAAATTCATTGGAAACTTAATAATATTATTTATTCTTATCGATCGATACATATGCATATTCAAATTTTCCTAATAATTCAGTTTCGTGTTTGCGCGCTCGCCGGCTATATTTACAGTAGAATCAAAATTGGGAAGGTCGAAATTCGTTTCGCACTGCGGTCATTAATATAGCAAAATTTCTCGGCATTTGCACTAGCTGTTAGCAAAAGTAACATAAGTTTTGCAATTTTTTGACAAATTTCAAATTGTTAAGAAAATTTTTATAAAATTAAATAATAAAAATATATTTTAATTCAATTCTTTTGTACATATTTGTATTATAGTTATTATTTCTTAATTCATGTCATAGTTTAACAACTTAATTGTTTTGTTAAGTACTTTAAACGTTTTACCTTCTCCCGTGTAGGATGGAGTTAAATACTCTATTAATTATCCAATTTGTGCAATTTCTTTCCAACGCTTTTATACTGTCGCTGCTACTTTAATAGCCGCAAACTTATAAACGTCGAAAAAGTTTCGTTGAAATAAAAAAACAAAACGTTAAAAAGCATCATTATCGTTTCCTTTTCTATACCACAATTATAGATCAAATAAGGAATGTCGTCTTAATTACCTTTTCTCTAAAAAAAAGAAATAAATAAAAATAAAAAATAAATAAATAAATGTTAAAACATTCAAGTTTATAAAAAAATAGTAAAAGTTATGCACGATGCATATAATAACAACATCAGTCTTCAGTGAATATTAAAGCCTACACATAATTACCTATTTACCAACATTTTAGTATATTTTAAATTCTCCGTTTTCGATTCCTACTATTTCTTTCAACCATCCACTGCTCCTTCATTTTGAGCAGTGTCCGAGGCCAATAATATAAAAACATTTAAAAATAAATTAAAATAAGAAAAAAAATTCTCCATATATAGGTATCTGTATAATTGGCGCCGCCATCCCCTTAAACAAAAAAAAAGTATATTTTATTCCCCCTCGTCTATACATAACCGCCAACATCAACAATTAATTCTCCACCACAAAAAAAAACTCGTAAAAACAATTTACATCCCGCTCATAGCACATAGTTCTCACACCAAACCAATCAAACACTCAACGTGCACTTCGCACTCCCAAATCTCTCTCTCCCTCTCTTCCTCTCTCTCTCTCCAAGCAAACAGCGAACCCAAAAGGTGGCGACCTCTTCACACCACTGCCTTCTTCTTTTCCTCCTCCTCCTCTACTTCTTCTTCCTCTCTCGCTCCTTCTCGGGCTCTCCCGCGCGCGAAGCGTTATTTAACAATATTTATAAAGCGCGGCACGCGCCTCTCGCCGCGCGCGCGCGCGAAGGCCAGCTAAGCGCGCCACGCATATGTTATACACACAGACATACATAAATTACACACACACACAGACATAGACAACTGTGTGTGTATGTGTGAGGCAAGCGAGAAAGAGAAGCTAGTAGCTGCCAGTTAGTTGGGCCATTGTCGCGGCGCGGGCCGCACCTGCCGCAAGCTCTCTCTCTCTCTTTCTCGCGAGTGTCTCTATGTGCAGTGTGTGTTGTGCGAGGTGGAGAGAAAAGTGCGCATCATATATAAGAGAAAAAGAAAATACGATGGTGTAGAGAAAGTTTAGAAACTTTATGGTTAATTGTGTATAGAGGTATAACAGAGCGAGTAGGGTAATTATGGAGGAGAGGACGATCGCGCGCAGGACCAAGTGATATGACGTATAGTAGTAGTTGGATATCGTAACCTACCAGTGAAAAACCCGTTATTTTATCCCGTGTATAATAATAATAAAAAAAGAAAAGAGTATCGAAGCACGCGAGTACGACGAGATGTCGACGAAGCCACCGCCGTCGTCGTCGTCATCGCACAAGAAGCAAGCGTCGTCGAGGAGGACCCGCTCGTTACCCCGCGACACCCCAGGTACATTCCGTTTTCAATTTCGCGCAGCACACAGCGAGTTAGCGCGCGGAATACAAATATATACCTATATATACACGCCGGCCGAGAATTATTCATACACCGCACGAGCAAGCGAGGATCTGCCAATCTAATATTTCATAATTAAAATACGCGCGCGCGCGCGCTGAATTTTCATCGAGTGTGTATAATAGTTACGCGGCTATGTGGTTATTTTTAGCTGTACCTATATAACGTCGCGTGCGGTTGTAATATACTTTCTCTCGTGCGGAGAGAGAGGTATAAGGAGGATTGTATATATAGGGCTCATGTGGTGGACAATGGAATTGCGTTTTTGAAAATTGACCGGCGGTTGTATGTATAAGTGGCTGTGCGGTTAGCGGTGTACCATGTACGGGGTAATTAATGCATTAGGGAAATGAAAGTAAATAGGGCGAAGGAAGTGGCGTGTGGTGTTTTTATACGTTTGAATGATTGGAATGTGCTTGAAATTGTATTATAAGTATATAATACAAGCTGTATACTATAAATCTGAATATAAGTAATGAATAATCGACTATAATTATGGTAGAATTTTGATATTTATTATATAAACTTGAAGTATATATTTGAATATTATAATTTTGAAATATAATCGCAACCTATATGGTAAAATTCATAACATTTACGTATACATAAAACAACCTCATAATTAATACACTATAAAATGCATGAAATTTTCAAATTTTATCACAATATTCAAATTACGTTTGAAACCATCCGACCGCGGTGTTACCTCGGCTTCACTGTACCACCAAGCCTTTCAGCCCAAACCGAACAAGCCACCTTATAACCGCGTATACAATACACTGTACCCACACAGTGTATTCCAACACCTTCACACTATTATACACCGGACAAAGCTTCTTCCTCTTCCTTCCTTCCAACGCATACACACGTGAACGGCAAAGTCACAAGATACGTATACCCCGCGTTCTCTCGTGCCAAAACAACGTATATAATTGTCTCGAGGCTAACGTATTCATTATCGAAACCGCGCTGCATCTTTCTCCCTCGCGCTCTCTTTTTCCTCGCCCCCCGAGCGTGCAAGAGGAGCAACAGTAATATAGCCCATCAGGAAACATTAATTTTCCGCGGCTAGATTTTCCGGTCGCTCGGTTGTTGTCGAAATCTCTACGTTTATTTTCGCCGTCGCTGCTGTATAGAAAACATTGCTTCTCTCTCTCTTTTTTACTTACGACGATTGTTTATAACGCATACTTGTCGAATTACACGCGCCGCTAAGCGGTACGAGATTGAGCCGGTGGCAACGTGATAACACCGCCGCGGGACTTATATGAATAATATCGGCGACCGGTTTTATACTTATAAACATTTTGTGCATAGTGTGTGGGCTTTCAGGACTGCAAGGTATATAAGGTTACCCCTCGCGTGCTTGCAAGCGAGATATCAGAGATCTAGGCTAGTTAACGTGGAAGGTGCTTATAAAGGGATGTATGTTGCCGCCAGTATTCAATTACTCCGCGTGTGCGCTCGCCTTTTTCCGTTTTTCCTCCACTTATGTGTATGTATTTCTTTCTGTTTCACGAAGCGTTGTAGTGTGGTGATTATATACAAATAGCGCGCGATCGAGGTTACCGAGACAAAAAAAAAGAACTTGAATTAATACGTATAAGAGCGTGTGCTGCACATCGCGCTGAGAATGAAGGTGGCGATGATGGTTCGTTTAATTATCGTGACCTTTTGAGTATATAATACACGGAGAGGAAAGAAGGATTATGCGTATATTAGGTATAAGGAATATTTATGAATATCAGCTGTTTTTTTGACGTCTTTACCGCGCTACTCGGAAGTGAATTGCTCGTGACGCTATGTATCGATCAAAATTTTCATATCTGAATAAAATATCAATCGATGATTAAAAAAACTATCTTGAATCATCCATTCCAAGTGCCCAATGCATTAATACTGCGCGATTCCGCGTTAAGGAGGTTCTACCGGTAATAGAAAATTAAAATTGAGATATATGTGGAATTTCATATACAGGTTTGGGAATATCTCAAAAACAGTCTTATCAATTTTGAGAAGGCTAGAGAGGCTAGAAATGAGGATATTAATGTCTGTATATAACTCTTAATTGACAATAGGGCCAAATAAAATTGTACAATTATAACGAATAATCGGTATTTCGTGCTAAGTTCATCTAGGCAGTATCTATAGCGCAATATACCTCGCGAATGAATCGTAAATAAATAGTGCGCTCATTTTGACTAGCGACGTACCGGTAGAACCTCCTTAACAATCAATCCAAAGTAGTTCAGGAACTATCAATAAACTACAAGTATAAAACTTCCCTCACCTCACGCTATATACACTTTATTATCTGTCCAACGTCAATCTACACCCTCGCACCAGCAGCGTGTACTATCTTCTCCTCCCCTCACGCGGTTAATTATCCCGTCGTAAACCTCCGTATACTCCCAGCTCATTATCCTCATAGGCCACCGTCGCCGCCGAACTACTACTGCCACACTACAACGGCCGTAAAACAGCCCCGTAAAAGAATAACGACGCGCACTACACGCACTCGAGAAACGATGCGAAGATATTGTTGTTGAAAAGCTTTTCAAGTTCGCGACACGTCGACGTACGCGTGTGCTGCTACTACGTCAGGCGTTGTTGGCACGCGCGACGTGTGTGACGCTGCGTAGGTAGATATGTATCTCTGTGTTTTTTTGAGGGGACGTAGAAGTGTGACGTTGTTGTTGTGTGGGGTAGATTTTTTTTTTATGGTCAGTTGTGATTGGTTGTATAAAAGTAGATGGAAGCGGTACCCGTGACGGGTAGAGTTCTGATTCGTATCTGTGTGTATATATCTGTTACATATGGTTATTAAGCTATATATACGACAGCTGCTATGAACGAACATTGTACGATGTCGGTATATACAAAATCACGCCTTGTAATGCGCGTTAGAAACTAATTCAGCGTGTTACGTTTTTTTCTTCTTCGTATATATTAATGTGTAGTATACGGGGAATAAAAACTCGAAACTGCGTGTTACGTTTACGATCGAGATTGTACTTTGATGACTAATTGGCCTTGGATAATCTTCGTTTTTTTTCTCTCTCTCTCTCGCTCTAGGAATATACACTCGTGTATTTTCCGCTAATATTTATAGGCTGTTTCCGTTGTACAAAATGGTTCTACCGCGCGCCTACGCAGTTCGCGCGGGGCGTCAATTAAAAATCGATTATTATAAAAAGTGGATGACTTTGGCGTGGAGAACTTTCGTTTAAATATAAGTATTGTAAAAAAAATACAGAGTAATTTAGCTCGATGGTCGATCGATACTTTGCCAAGTTATATACGAGAGTGTGGCTGAAAGTGGCAGAAGTTTGTGACAGTAGGGAGCAGATAGATGTGTCATAAGTTCTCTGGTTTTTTTTTTTTTTTTCTTCTAAATTTATTTGTTTTGAATAGTATTCGTTGTAGTATAATTTATATATTATTTATTATTATAGTATTGAAAGTGGGTTTGTACATTTTTTCTGTTTTTCATAAAATACGTGCGAAATGATTTGTTAATGACTTGTGTTGGAAAAAAGTGGTACCACCATATCTGTAATTTTTTATTATCATTCAACTCCGCCCTCTAAAATCAAGTAAGTGAATATTCACTTACTTGATGTGAATTTTAGACTTATTCGAATTTAGAGAGCGATGTTTCATATTTCGATAACACCTATTTTAAATGCATTTTATCCAGAATAAATCGAAAGAACACCGAACAACCATGACAACATTTAAAATTCAAACAGCCGAATATTATATGATTTATTTTACTATATATACTTTCGATGAACATGAAAAATAACAAACCTATAACCTATTTCTTTCACCTCCTCCGCTCGACTTACCAAAACTTTTCACGCGGGTTCCCCAAAACTGCCCAGAAAAACAAACATGCAGAGAGACTACGTCGTCGTCGGCGACGACGACAGCGTCGGTGTCTCGGGTGGACCAAAGATAGTTGCGCCTCGAGCTGGCCGGAAATAGACGAAAGCGCGGTGTCTTGCGCTTGCGCTCGAGCGAGCCTTTCCCTGCTATGCGGCAGCGTCGCGGTGACCGAATAATAACGCGCGCGCGCCTACTAATAATAGGGAATAAATGATAAATTTGCTTTATCGCCGAGGCGCCTAGCGGCTATTAATATACAAAACGCGATCGGTGGGGGCTTTTATTCGGTGACGTTGGTGGTGGGAATGGTACATTGGATTGGTCGGAGGTAGTGTGTAAGGGATTGGTCAAGTCGAGATTTTTCAGTATATATTTTTCGTATATTTATATCTATTATTCGAATATATTTACTGTTACCGTTCTATATATATATGTTTATTTTTAATACATGTTTGTCCTACACAAATACAGTTTTTACCATAATTTTGCCGACGAATTGACAGTTAAAATTCAGCTCGCATATAATGATCACCGTAAAAAAAGTGTAATAAAATTGCTATTATTTAACCACCCGCCAACATTAAAACAAAAGAAATGTCAACGATTAAACCCCAAAAAAAGCTAGAATCGGATGGGTTCCATTACCTCAATAGAATTTCTCTCATTAAAAACCACGTCTGTGGAATAGTCCTACAAAAGATATAGAAATATAAATTTGAATCGATATAATCAAAGCACACTACAGTAGTATACGCTCGCGCATAGTCCAAAATAGCCGTCAAGACAAATATCAACAGCATAAAACGAAGGAACGTTCGTCGACGGCGGTGCGAATTTATAAAGTCTCAAAAATTGCCGATTTATATACGCCCGATAAACAAAGCGGAGAATGTGTAACCCCCGCTGACGAATTCTAAGTCAATATCGCATCACGCGTCTATTTCGGGCGTTTGATAATACTTCAAATGGCCCCTCTCATTGACCAATAGACTCTGCTCACTAGTCCAGCGGGGGAATATTTCCGTGAGAATAATGTAAACGCGAAAATAAATCAGGAGGTACCTATACCCTATGACTCGTCGAACAAACACGTATATATAGTTTTGACAATGACTCTTTCATTGATATACACAGTTTTTTAAGTTCCTCGTGTACATAACCAACTAAAAGCGAAAGAAAAAAGAAATCCATCACCGGCTATACGCTATTCCATTCCAAATGCGAGCCCCCGCGTATATAAACTCGAAAACTAACACAGAGTAGTAAAGCAGCAACTCGCGCGTAGCAATAGTACATAGCGAGGGAACGAGCGCGGGCGAGAGGTACGGTATTTAGAGTCGAAACACGCGTGCCGCAAATAAAAATTGAAGAGTTAGCCGGTGGAGCGGGACTGGGGGGTTCCTTAAGAGTCTTATCTCGCCGAAGACCGGATACGCGCGCACCTTAGCCTCGCCCGCACGTACTCCAACTCGATGTATGTGTGGTTTGTTTATACTAGGGAGCTGCGCGTGTATACCGAACGTTATGATTTTTTCTGGAATTCGCGCTGGTTTTTTTTTTTAGGAATGGTTCGTGTATTTTTTAATGAAAAACGTGCAGCGCTGTAGTGCTCTGAATACACGAGTTTTCATTGTTAATTTTACGTTTGTAGGTATATATATGCGTTGGCGTCGCGTGTGTACCGCTTTGAAAGAAAAAGCAATGAAATGTAAATTTCTAGTATGTGTGTGTGTGTGCAGGTATAGCAATTTTCACGATGAATTTTTGTGGGCTGGGTGTACTTTAGCAGGCATGCGGCTGTTTTTTAGAGCATTGAAAATATATATTTTTTTATAATATGTAAATGAAAATAAGGATTTGATTTTTTTTGTTGTGATTTAATTGTAATATTCAGAAGTATTAGAGACGTACAATTCTTTTCGTTAAAAATAAATAACGTTTTTATAACAAAAATACAGACAATTTTCGAATTTTTACGGCTGGCATTATTTTGCGAAAGTATGCCGAAAAAGTCTAAAAAAATATTATACGTAAACAAAAATATATACAAAACGATATTTATTCACGCGCATAAACCTACTTTTATTTATAATTCAACCTTAACATTTACAAAAATGTCGATAAAAAATTATGTTTTATCAAGCATAAATTCCAAACTCTCTCAACATTAAAAATAATCTCGCACTTCCACAATCATTTCTACAACCTCAAAATCACCACCTCCTTACCACCGACCCGATCACCCTTTCAAAAATCCTCTCGACGTCTCAAAAAAAAAACAAAAAAAAATCATCTCCGCACGTTTCTCACGACCTCGTAGGCAGTTATCACTCGACGCGTGCCTCGCGTTCTCCCGAGGCGGAAACCAGCCGCTCGCGCGCTTGCGTAATACATTCATCCGCCAGTTTCGATTTCTGGGTCAGCAGCGCTGCTGCTGCTTGCTCTTCCTCCTCCTCCTACTGCGGTTCGCGAATTATTTATTTTCCCTGCCGATTTCTTCTTTGTGCAGACGGGCGAAGGCTGCTGCCGCGCGGGGTTAAAAATAAGTTGATTATTAATGAGGCGAGAGGAGCGAGAGAGAGAGGAGTTGATTTATTCGGTAAATATTAGAGAGGTGCCCTGCTGAGAGGGAGAGTACATGTGTGCAGTTGGCTGGATTAATTTACCAAGTCCGGCGTGAGAGAGTTCAGACAGAGTCTTGTCGGGGTTTTAGTGGATTGTGAGTGGGGTGGATAATTTTCTTTTTTTCTAGTGGAATTGGAAATAATTTGGTTTGGTAGAAGGGGGAAAGATAGGTACATTTTTTAGCATTAAAGTCAGACATTTAAACTTAATTTTCGGCGGAAGGAACAGGTGGAAAACAAGTGCCTGTTCTTTTTTATTTTAATCTTGTTTATATTTTGACAGATGATTTGATTGTTTCAATCAGAAATAAACTACATGCGAATACTCAGTAGTATTATGTGACTCGTTAATTGACGAATAACGCGTATAAAGAGTAGAAGAAAAACAGCTTTTCTAGTATCTTTCTAATTCTCTAGTTATTTGGTATACAGGAATTCTCGTTACGATAACGGTACAGAAAAATAAAGGACCCGGGTGCAACAGCTGTCAAGTCTATCTTATGAAGTTTTGAGAAAAAAAGCAAAACAATTCTTGCATAAACCGTATGTTTTTATTAAAATTTTACAATTTCGTTAAATTGATCATCGAAATACAGCTTGATTTCATCAGGGGTGGAAAATCAAAACTTTGTTTTTTAAGTAAAAAAATAAAACTAAAAAAAAGAACTTATTGTTGGACTTGGTAACTTTTTGATTTGTAACCATTTTGTTAATAAAAAGAAAATTATTTTAATGTTCGTTTTTGCATAATTATATCCTAAAATCTCAAAAATGAAGTTTTTGGTCTTAACTAAAAATTTATTTTTTTTTTGGACTTGGAAGATATTGCATCGGAGCCCTTTAAATATCTCAGCCAGAAGAATCTGACGGAATAGCTCTTGATTTTTCACATTACTATTGATTTTACAGACCGATTAAACCAGACAGAATTAAATCCGCAACTTCTTTAATAAATTCTTAAAAATAAAAACACTGTAATAATACATTTCCGAGAACTCGCGCTTAATCTGAAGGATTTTCACCGTCGTGCATAATCAGCACAGGGTCACATGACACAGTAACGTATATATATATATATAATATCGAAAGAAATATTTTTCGAATTCACTGTATATCGATTGTATAACGCGCTCATGCAAATTAAAAGCGATTCGCAAAAAGGCGCAGAAATTCATCTCCCACGCACGATTCGGCGGGATAACCTACATATTTTTTTTGTTAAGCAAAACGTGCTTCGTCACGGCCTGTGGGTGGACTGAATTGTATTCTTAATTAAAACCAACATTGACAATAAACCTTGTCAGTTTCCTTTTTTCTTAAAAAAGAAAAAAAAAAGTAAAAAGAAAAACATACACAGCCTGCAAAGGGTGTGGTATAGCAAAAAGTATATATAGGTATACTTTAATCACCGCAAACAATACAACAACCTCTCAAACTATATTCGAACAATTATAAACGTTACCCGACCTCCAGCAACAATCACATTACCGGCAACAATATTCCAAAGTCAAAATTCATTCGACATCGATCGCCAACCACTGTATATACATTGTGACCGCTTGCTTGTTATATATATACACGCTAAAGTTCGACGCGTGTCGCCAAATAGGGTGAGAAACTGTCAGTCGAGAATGTAAAGTGAACTTGGTAACTGTATTATAATGCATTCTGTTTCTTCGCGTACAGTTACACACATACACATACAAACGTGCCCTCTCTCTCGCAGTTTTAGTTTCGGGATCGAGTTAAAGCATCGTATGCGCGAGCCTTTATTGTGCGCCGTAAAAATGACTTTTAAATTGGCCTCGTAAAAGGCGCTTTTACGCGCTGTATTATGCGCGGAAAAGTTTCGAATGGCCGCTCTCTCCTCTTTTCTATGAAAGTTAATTAGCGTAATGTGGCCGAGCGGCGATGAAAATGTGTGTATAGTTGTGATGATTTTAAGTGTGTTAGAGGGGAAACAATTACTATTTGCAAATGTATAATATATGTATACTTTTAAGGAAAGACTCTGCATCGCTGAAGTTAGTAAATTCTTTCAAATTTAAAGGTTAATTCAATTAAAAGAATATCACGTTCCATCTAACCCTGTACACTAAAAGTATACTAAAAAAGAAATTAGATCTCCAATTTCCAAGAAAAGGATACGAGGGAAAAGCTAACTGTATTACATCCCAAGACAATAGGTACATATATCCTATTCTCTCCTCTCAGCCAGTTCAAGAACTACTACTACACGTCAAACTGCCTCGAAGTTCCTTTCGAACCCTCGAACTTTAAAGCCGATACCTCTGTAGTATATATACACACGCACGCACACACCTCTGTGCTCTCGTTTCTCTCCTCTCAACTCCTTTTATTTCCTTAATTACGCGCGAGCAGCTCGCGTGCGTCGTCGGAGCTTATTACTCTCTCTCACACACAGTATTCCCCGCGCGCGGGTAGTTTGTAAATTTATCGCAAAATTTAATTAAAATTATAATCCGCGAGCGAGCGAGCGCCGGGGAGCGAGTTAGATTAGACTACGGCAAAAGGGATACGTATTTAATGGGGTCCTGCAGAAATTTAAAGCCCACCGGCGCGCGCGCGCGCGATTAATCGATATATTAACGACCGTAATTAAAATTTAATTGTATGGTGTGTGTGCGTGTGTAACGTGATTATTAAAACGTGTAATATGCGAAGTAGTTCGTTTATTACACGGTGTATCGTATATGTGGGAGAGATATGTGTGTAAAAGAATTCGTGGGTGTAAAGGTCGTAATTAAGCGGTAGTCGCCGTATGTGTGGCAATTATTCATTTCTAAATAATTACCTCCGAGAAATTGTAAAAAGCAGCAGCTAATGGACGAGGTTTAATCTGAAGTGCGGTTTTCACATTAAAACTGTAAACCCTCTCGTCATTGTTTTTCGCGACTCTCGACGTCAACTGTTACACCGCATACTTGTACGTGTATATTTTTAGACATTTTAGACACGCACATATATACTTACTTTCCATTTTTTTTTTGTTTTTTCCGAAATCTCGCAAAATTTAATTACACGAGAGTGTAACGCAAATATGATCCCGGGGCCGAGCTGCCGCAAAAAGCTTCCAGAACAAAGAATCGCAGAGAAAGGAAGGAGAGAGAAAAGTAACTGAAAAGAAGCGAGGGCTGAGTAAAATTGGAAAATCTTGCGCGTTAAGCTCACTACTACAGCTTGCTACCGAGATAGAGAGAGAAAAGGAGGCAGCAGAGAGTGAGGACGCTTTTAGGGTTGGCTGACGAGAGAGAGAGAGAGAGTTGTCTGATGAAACACACTCTAGTGACTCTTTTCACAAGTGCACGACTCCACGAGTGCAGAGGTGTTCTATCGCCCGTGCAGAGCTGCACACACACTATATATAGTAACTCGCTCTCTCGCGGAAGCGGCAATTAAGCAACTAAATTAATTGAGACACGCGCGCGGGAGGGAGCTTCTGCGGGTCCCCTTATCTTTCCTTAATAAATGTCTGTTTATAGTTAAATGAGCAGCGCGCGGTTGTTCCGCGATAAGGGCGGTTGTAGTAGTGAGTTTTAGTTTTGGCTTGTGTTGTATGCACAGTGCGGTTGCTTTTTGTTATGCGCGATGACAATGGAGAGACGGGAGTTTTCTGTGTGTTTGAGAGATTAATTGTTGTTTAACAGTTTCGGAATTGAATTGAATGGAGATGACATTTCTGTGTGTGTGTATATTTACTACGTGGAAATACATACGC
Source organism: Torymus auratus (assembly GCA_900474315.1). NCBI lineage: Eukaryota > Metazoa > Arthropoda > Insecta > Hymenoptera > Torymidae > Torymus > Torymus auratus. Next base: position 84,104 of record UXGD01000084.1, read on the forward strand.
GCTGTATAATTATGAAAACGTATTTCTAATTAAGTGATTGGGGTGATTGAAGCGGCATGTATTGCAATTTACTTCAAACTGTTTTTGTGTATTCTTTTTTAATTTGCGTTCCAATTACGTCTCGAAAATTTTATAAAACGCTACAATTTTATAGAGAATAGAGATATCTAAAAAGATAATATATGCACAGAGAAAAATTATCCAGTAAAAATGACCATTTTTTATATATTAAACGCGGAATAAACTCATTTTCTCATGAAAGTTACTACAATATATATAGTAAAAAATCCTGTTTATATATCAAAAATGACAAAATATAATTTTTACCATAAATTACAGCAACTATCGTGAAAATATACCACTATATCTCGTCGACAATGCAACAACGTCACAACTGCAGACAAAACGCTTTTCAGGCCACGCTCCGCACCCCTCCTTACGCCTAAAATCATTACCCTGAATCGGCCGCGCAACACTAGCCCAGCGACGAAATTCACTCGCGCATAATCGCATCCGCGTCCTAAGCTCTCTCCCTCTCTCCTCAGCATTTACCCTCTAATTGACGAGGGAAATTGAGCCATTAGTCAAAGGCGACGAGAGAGAGAGAGAGTAAAAGCTGCGCTTGGTCACCTCTCACTTTTCTTTTTCAAGCCCGGTGGCGACCCATCGTATCTTACTTCTTTTTTTTTTCTTTCTAAAAATAAGAGCAGCTCCGGCGCCGGCGTCGATCGGATTGCGCGCGTCGTCGTTGTCGTGGGAGTCCCTTTTCATCCGCGCGACGTCTTTTTTCTCTCTCGCGCGAAAGCAAGTCGTTTACACGATTTTTTCGCGCGGGTGGTTGAACAGAAGTGCCGCGAGATTGCAGGGTTGCGGTGGTGATAGTAAGGATATGGTGTCGGGTTTTGGTGTATGTGTGTATATGCGGATGTAACTGATTGTAGGTATACTTGGGTATGTGGAATTTGCTATTGCAAATGATGAAAATTATTGAAAGTGTAATAAGACGTACAATTTTATTGTTGTAAAGATTGGTGAAAATTTGTTGGTTTGCGTTATTTAGGTACTATTTTTTTTTTAATTTTACATATAGACAATAATGTAAAAAGTAAACAAGTTGTGAATTTTTTCAGAAAACTGCTCAAACTTCAAGCAAAATTTTATTATGAGAATCTTTATCATACTTTACTCACACGAATATCGATTTCTCTGCCAAAAATGCATACAAGAGCTGTATGCAATATAAAAGTTTTTAGTTCGAGACGATGCGGCACCTAACTTTGACGTATCCGCAGCACGTGCGCTTTTTTTATAAGCATCGTACGAGAATTTTTTATTTTAACGTAGGTAGTAAAGCATGTGTATAACGCTGTACCTTTAAATAAAAGGATTCCTATAACCTTGAATATTAAAGTAGTCACATAAGGTTATATTTATAATTCCCATGACGTCATATTATTAATAACGTGCCAATATCCTGATACCACGATGTACTAAAATACCGTGACTTCTTTAGACTCGTTACATTGTAAGAAAAACATAAACCATATATTAGAATCGTTTAATAGGTTTAAATGTTTACATATAATACGGTGAGATACTGTAAAAAAAAATTTTTTCTTACTATTTGAGGTATTTGCAGCTATAACGCAACTTTATCGTAATATCGGCCATCTAAACCGCCGACCGACAAAATATAACCGCTGGTCCCGAGGCGTGGAAAATTATTTTATCGGCGTGAAATATTCATAACTTGGCAGGGCGCTTTGAATGAAAAAATAAAAATAGAGAAAACACAAATATTTGTTTCGGAATAATTATATATCTGTATTCGAAAATAAACACAAGCGAATTCAAAGCGCGTATATAAATTCACGGTGATAATTCTTATACAGTAAAAGCTGTATTGCTAAAAATAAAGCGGGTAATAATAAATTTCTATATTAGGATTAAGGGAAGTTCGGTGAAGTTATTTGATTAAAAATAATGCGCCTTTTTGTTATTGATTTTCTTTTTTTTTGTAACAACTAGTTGAATCATTGCGAATAAGTACATCGACGTTCGAATAACACTGGAACAACACTTTTTTCCAATTAAAAGTGCAACCAACGATTTTAACATAATCCTTGCATTTCTTTTTTTATTATAAATCTAAAAGACATTATCACTATATACCGTATGTTTTACAATCTATTTTTACGTTATGAAAAATTTTTCTCAATAAACATTATATTTATTGACCTTATACCATATCCAATACTTATATTTATCCTATTCCTTCGCACTGCTATTAAATCGCCGTGTATAGACACAATTTCACAAAAGAAAAACGAAAATAAAACACGCGTATATAATAACGCGAACCGAAAAAATAAGCATAACCCAGTTAAGTATATACTTGACCGTTTCAATTGAAAACCTTGAGACGGAATCGTAACGGGCGCGCGGGCGAGAAAAGACGCGGCAACGAAATTGACCAAAGATAAAGGTAATGGATAGAGTACATATATATAGAGAGAGAGAAAGAAGCAAGGTATAATGGAGTTACGCCGCGGCGACTGCGGGGAAATAGGAAAAGTACGGAACGGCAGATGAAAAGAATCTCTCTACCTATTCTTGGATTATTCCTTCTGTTATTGAATTAGCAAAGTCGTGAAAATTCGCCTTTTCAAAGGAGTTTGCGCAAGCGTCTTTCTTCTCTCGCTCTCGCGCGCATATATACCCATACGAGTTTTCTTTTTTATATTCCTCTGTGCCGGGATTGTGATATTGTTTCAGGGAATTAGACTCTACGGGGATTGGAGTATTAAAAGGCCGATTTATTATTCGTTTCTTTTTTATGAAATAAGCAAAGATTTGCGCTCTCTGCATTTTTCTAAAATAAGTGTAAGTGCTCTATACTAATGGAAGGTTCGTTATTCAAATTTGAGAAATACACCATCGCATTTATGATGTTTATGTAAAAAAACCTATTATATACGATCGACTATAAAAATAAAGGTATATATTCTACATTGTCTCGCTATACAGCATTACAATGCTCCGTCTCTCACTTATTAATAAATTATTACAGTTATTTTAACAACTCGCAGCGGGGACTATACTTTCCCGCGCCTCCGCCGTTGCATACACAGCTGGCCTTTATTACCGTCGAAATCCAAACAAACCTCATAATATATATACATCTATACTTACGCATACGCGCAGCAGTAATTCCCACACGATTGCAATAACAATAAAAAGTAAAACTTTCCTCGTCGCTATAACTAATGCCCACCATCTTATGTCTGTTTCAGAAATCATCGGCGGCGACGGATGCGTTACCGCGAACACGAGCTCACCAGGCAACAAAAGACGCGGCTTCAGCGGGTAAGTCTCATCTTCATGTGTAAAAGGGAAAAGTCACGCGCGCGCGCGCACACAATGCGTCCCTTCAAAGGCGCAGCTAGCTAGCCTACATACTATTTTTAAACGGCGTCTTATTGAATTTTTATTGAAAAGAGAAAGGAGCCGCGAAGAAAAGAGGTTGCCGCGACGCGCGCGTGCCTTTGTCGCACGCGGAGGGATGACGATGATATCCTACTTTTTTCCTTCTCTCTCCTTCTTCTTCTTTACTTTTATATTTACAGGGTGGATAGGTTATTTTGGGACGAAAAGGTGTGTGTTTTTTTATTAATAGTGGGGGGTTAATGGGAAACGTATAGAGTAAGGTGTAATGTAGAGGAGATTGAGCTTTTCAATTTATTTTTCTTTGGAATGCGGAATTGAATAACAAGTGGGGGGGAAGAAAAAATGAAATACACTTTTCTGTGTAATATAGCGAGACTTTTTTTCTTTTATTTTCGAAAATTAATTGGTTAACCAAACCCCCGCACGTACACGTTGTCGGAATAACAAAAATAAAGCAATTAAGCGCTCGCACGCGCGTATATATAGATCAAAAGTTAAAATAAAAATGTTTATGCGCTCCTTCGCGTGAGATGATATTTACTGAATGAACGTGAACGGAATGAGTAACTCTTTACGACGACGACGGCGGCAGCGGTGGTGATGAGGTAGGACAAAAGATATCTTTGAAAAACAAGCCGAAAAGGCTATTTTATTAATACACCGCACCGCGTGGGACTATTCCGCGCTTCTCTCATTCAACCGAACGCACGCGTATATATGAGAATATAAAAGCGCGCGGCGGGTTAAATTTTCATTGATGCTTTTCCTAAATTCTTTAGCGCTTGCGTCAAAGCTAGTCGTTAAAGGCATTTCGCAAGTTCCAATTCAATATGCGATTCGACGCGATTTTGCCGCCCGCGCGTATAAACGCGTATTTATTTTTAATTTTTCAAGGTGTTGCTCTTAACGATTCAATTTATTAAATATTTATCTTTCCCATTGGATATCGTTTCTCGATAGTTCTCGTCCCTATATAAAGATCTTTGAACCATCGTGATATATACGCTCTTATATACACACTCCAAATCTATATACGGTATGATTCAACCGCATTCCTTACACATGGGAACGATGGAAGATCTCTTGTACATTCCCGAAACGGTCACAAATCAAAACCCCCATATAAAATTTTACGCGGTCGAATTAATTTACGACACACTTGTACAACTTCAAGGTCCTTATCATATAACTTTTACGACTCCGTATATACAAAGATCACACACACACACGTATACATACCATACGTATCCAAAAATACCCTATAACGACACACAAAGAGGCGCGCGCGCGCGCGACAGAAAAACCCCCCCTAAAACCGCATACGATTATTCCTCTCGATATCGCGTCACGGCCGGCGTATATACACCTATAATATACAAGTATACACATATACACGGTTCGACGCGCGGCTACCGTTTTAGCCAGCAGAGAGAGAGAGAGAGAGCCAGCCACGGTCAAGCGAACGAGCCAAAGCCGTTGCGCACTTGGCATTCGCGTCACGCGGAAACTTGGCCCCGCGCGACGTGTGTGTGATGCGTGTGTATAGAGAGAGAGAGAGAAAGAAAGAGGAGAGGCGGGAAGGAAGCGAATCGTCGACGCGATGACGCTGGCCCAATTAGTATGAGGTGTAGCGGGAACGAGGAAGATGGGGTGTTGAAGGGTGACTATGGTGGTGTGGGAGTGTTAGGGGGATGGGGTGGGGATAGTGAGCGGGAACGTGGTAGTTATGGAGTTGTAGATGTTGATGATGTGGATGGAATAGTGTAACGGTAGGATAATGGTGAATGTTGTTTAGGTGTAGTTGTGTAATAGAAAACTAAAGATGCGTAGGACAATTTTCTAATGAAAATTACTGCAATTAAGTGACAATGCTGGTATGACATACTCGGAATTGTGTTATGATTTTAATACTGATGGTACAGGAATTGTTTCTATTATAACTCGGCTGATGTTTGTGCTACATAAAAGTACCCTGATGATACTTTTTAAGAGCACTAATCATTCGTCTTTGGCTGAAAATGTTTTTATCTCAAAATTCTTTTTATGTGCTACGAAATACGTAAATTTTTGCGAATTCCCATAAGATTCTATGTTAAATTACTTAAACGAAAACATCAATATATTGCTTTCTAGGAACCTTTTGGTTCGAAAAATTTACCTGAGTTATTTTAAGAGTTATGTTAACCAGTCCGCCAAATTTTATAAAAATTTGATTTGGTATTCAAAATCAAGAGAACTCCCTGAAGAAATTGTTTTCTACGTAATTGTATGCTGTTTTAGAAACGTTTTGTATTACTATGTCTATCGAGTAGTTCTTATGTGACGAGTTTAAAAAAAATTGTAGTATCTATTGAAGCCACACTTTATCGAGGCTTTTAATACGCTAGAGTAGCCATCCAAGAATTTTTTATACTTTATTTACAAGCACACCTTTTATCGATTATTGCTATATAATTTCACAACGACATAATTAAAAATTATGTTAAATGATTCGTTCAATTAAAGCTCTTATATCTTTAACGAACTTATACTATACCGAATATTAAAATGCACGTACGAAAATTAGAGATTAGAGAATAATTAATTTTTTTTGGGATGTTACGACGAAAAGATTATAAAGGCATTATATAAAAAAAAATATTGCTCCTTTATAAAACTTTAATAAGAAATATAAGACGCCGTTCGAAAAATCCAATCTAATCTACATTTAAAGTGTACATAACATCCCCGCTGCTATTACATTAAAAAAAAAATGTTAAACGATGCGCAATATTAATACATTCACTGATGACAAAATTCCCTTATAAACCATATAGCAGCCTGAGTGTTATTATTTTCTTTGCCCCATCAGCCAACTAATCCACCTCTTCTTCTCAACAGTCGAAAGTGGCTGCCACCGCCGTTGCGCAAGCTCAGCCAGAGCAAGGTCGACAAATCAGCGGCAAACGCAGAGCGTCCACCGCCACCGCCACCACCGCCTCCCCCAGGCGGCACGAAGAAGAGCAGCGGCCTGGACAAGCTCTTCAAGCTCCCGAGCTCGGGTTCCTCGGAAAAGTCTGCGGCAGCGGCGGCCATCCCTACGGTCCCCGTACACCAGCAGCACCACCACCATCACCAGCAGCAGCACCACATCGCCGTACCGGATAAACAAGCGACACCGTCGTCGACCTCACGACAGAGCAGCGCAGAGGACGAGCCACTGACGTCGGACGCGGAGGACTCGCGTAGCGGCCGCGGTCACAGCGAGCAAAACGGCGCGGAGGACGGCGAGGACGAGCACCTCGAGCTCCCGCCACCGATGAAACCCATCACCGAGCCCATCCTCGTAGCCCCAAGCGACTCGGAGCTACCGGCCGAGGTCAAAGCGGCGACGGATACCGCGGCCAGCGGCGATATCGCCGAGATCGAGCAGATCGTCAAGGAACGCATGGAACAGCACCGAGAGGATACACGCGAGCGTAACAGTAGCACCAGTAGTGGTACTGCTGCTCAGCAGCAACCGCCACGCACGCCTGTCAAGTCCACCTCGTCGACTATATCCGCGGAGACGAGCGCCACGACGGAGAGTGGCGGTGAGGATCAGAGTTCTACTGCTAGCACGACGCCAGCGGACCCGGAGACTACCGCGCTCACCAAGAGGCAGTTTGTTATCAGAGAGCTCGTCGAGACGGAGAGGGATTACGTGAACGATTTGAGGTTGATTGTCGAGGGGTATCTCGGGCTTATGAGAGATCCGAATACGGATGTACCGCTGCCGGATGACCTCAAGGCTGGCAAAGATAAAATGGTGTTTGGCAATATCGAGGCGATCTTTGAGTGGCACAGGGAGTGAGTTCAGTTTGATTTTTGTTATTATAATGTTTTTAAATTTTCTTTAGATGTAAGTTATATATATGGTTCAAGCTATAACGCTAATTATTCTTCTCGGAATATATATGAAAAAATAAGTAGTAATGATTTTATTTATCATATATTTTTTTCTAGTAATTTGAAAACCCGAAAAACAAAAATTTGGGAAATAAAACTTTATTAGATGGGTTTATATTTGCAGTTATATATATTTTAACAACTTGCTTTAGATGTAATATATTTAAAATATGGTTTATTTTCGTTGCAGCTGCTTTTTGAAATCCCTGGAGTACTGCCTCGAACGGCCCGAGGAGCTTGGCCCGCTATTCAAGCGCTATGAAAGGAAGTTGCACATGTACGTCGTTTATTGCCAGAACAAGCCAGTCTCGGAGTATATCGTATCCGAACACATCGACACTTATTTCGAGGTAAGCCCATCTTGTTGGCTACTTTACTTTTAACCACTTCTCAAGTAGTAGTCGTAAAGAAAAGTGATATATCTAGCAACTTTTTCCTTTTATTTGTTAGCAACACCAATGTGTTTAAGTGACGTTTAAAATTTATGTTTATATCTTACGGGCGAACAAACTTTTTAATGTTAGAATCAATGATAATTGTTAAGTTGTTATAATTGCTATTATTGATTACCAGACGAAATTTTTGCAGTCGTTGCATTTTCTTCATGAAAAGATCATAGAATAAAAAAGATGCTTATCCTTACAATGTCCAAAATATTTTACGAATGGGAAAGCTATAAAGGTCGAGTATAAAATATCCGGGTTCAGCTTAAAATCAACACCGAGTAACTGCCAGTATCTCATTTCCTCTCTCGCGCGATTACCACCTGAGCCGTTCGACAAGATGAGAAGAGATAAACCCGACATCCTACCCATTAAAAAACAGGACAAAAAAACACTTCGTCTGTTACAGGAACTTAGGCAGAAATTGGGTCACCGGCTGCAGCTCTGCGACCTCCTCATAAAGCCGGTGCAAAGGATCACCAAGTATCAGCTGCTGTTGCGCGAGGCGCTGAGGCTGACCGAGCGCACGCGCCGTCACTCGGAAATCGAAGGCCTCAGGGCGGCAGCGCACGTCATGCGAGTCATACCCAAGGCGGCTAACGACATGATGGACGTCGGAAGGTTGCAGGGCTTTGACGTACGTTTTTTTTTCTCTGCTTACCTTTCTTCTTCCTTTTTATCATAGCCACATAGCCAGTGTTGTTATTTTTATGGCTAGTGGAAGTAAACGGTTCTATTCATTTTTCTTTTGTGGTGACGAAGAAAAAAGGAGGAATGTCGCTGTTTTGTCAAGTTCCGAGTTTGACGTGCGCGCGTGTTTATGCGAAAATCTGAGGAGACGAATTTATATTTACAGGGCAAAATAACAGCGCAAGGTAAGCTCTTGCTTCACGGGCCGCTAATGGTCGCGGAACTCTCGTCGATGCCAAGCCGCGGAAGAGAATGGCAAGTGTTCCTCTTCGAGCAGAACATTATTTTCAGTGAGGCCGTTGGTAAAAAGACGCAATTCACAAATCCCGCCTACATTTACAAAGCTCATATACAGGTAAGAACAGTTCATCTTCACTAACCATACTTGTTACTTTTTAATCATTGTTTTTCATTATTTCATTTTTATATATTTATTCGTTTTGCAATTGCGTAAGTGATTTATTTTACGTTGCAAAATAGTGTATATAAGGTAAACATTCATGTACCAAGGCTTATTATAGCCTTAATGAAATGTCTTGGTAGGTGGAAAATTGTACAAGTAGTTTATGAATTCTTATTTATCGTTAGGTACGCAATTAATGATCAAGAAATAAATGATGACAATTGTTATTTATCAATTCGTGGCCCATTTTAGTTTTGTCGGAAGCTTTTAAATCATTACAATTCTATAGAACATAAGAAAAGGGAAAATCGTAAATAATTTGATTAGTAGATAGAAAAATTATTTAAAAAAATCTTTAAAAATCTTTGAAGTTACCGACTTTAAAGGTTTTAATTTCATAAATAATTAACTTCTTACAACGCGAAGACCACAAAGATTAGTTATGATCAAATTTACAACAAATTTTAACATAAATATGTAGCTATGTTACCTGTCTACTAACCAACGATCTGATACAGTTTACCTTGAACAATTATAATTTATCTTTTCTTTTTGAGCTTTTTCTTCGTTATAAAAATGCAGTTAGCCTTAATATCTAGTTGAAATAAAATCCGATAAATCGCCGAATAGCCAGCCACTGAATTGACATTGTAGGTGAACAAACTGAGCCTAGAGGATTCGCCGGATGACCCCGAAAAGTTCATAATCCGCGCGGTGTCCAATAAGACCGACAAGTCCGACAAATCCGAGAAGCCAATGCTGGCCTTCGTCTGCAACTGCTGTCCAACGTCGAGCGACGAGGGTAGCGGTACCGGCGGCTCCACCGCTGCCGTCAGCGGCTCGAGCAACGCGCTGCTCCGCCGCCAGGAATGGGTCGACACGATTACCTCGATACTCCAGACGCAGCGCGACTTCCTCAAGGCGATACAGTCGCCGATCGCCTACCAAAAGGAACTTACCAAAGACCCACTGTAAGCTGGCCCCCGCCCCCTCTCAACAACACACAAAAAGCAAAAAACCAACCACACAACACCTCCTCGATTTCAAAAAGCAAAAAAACAAATTATTAATTAACGATAACGATAATGATGATGATCATGTTGATGATGACATACCCTCCAGCGACACGAGACGTTGATATTGAGAAAGAAACCCCCTCTCGAATTCCCTCCACCAAGTCCTTATTAACGAGTGAAAGATAAAGATTAAAAAAGAATAGTTGATAATCTTCTAACACCCATTAACAACAAACAAACAAACAAACACGACTAAACTAACCCAAGTTTACCCCGGAATGAGAAACTTTTCGAGGACTGTGTAAAACCGATAAGGATTTCTTTTATCCGCATTTTATTTTTCTATACTACTTTTCGGCTTTTTGATAAAGAGAATAAAAAGAAAAAGGAAAATAATGATGACAAACTCGTCGTGGGCAAAAATGGATATGATATAACCTTTGAAAAAGCTATGAATACCAAAGAGTTACCTATATTTTTAAAACGTGTAAAATGTGACGTAGACATATCTTTTGTATATAGTTGATAGTTTATGATTTTAATTTTTAGTTTAAACAATGATAAAAAAAAGTAAGTAAAGTGAACGTGTTCTTTCTTCTCAAGTAGTGACAATATTTTGGAAAACGGTGTATTAGTTTTTCTCGTCTGATTAAGTATTCTAGAAGCTTGCTCATGACAGTTCCTAGCAAAAACGCATAGGCAATTGCATTTTTCTAATGAACAATATTCTAAATTTCGAAGTTAAAGTAAAGAAATAAATGGTACAATGAAACTAAGATTTAACAAGACGTCTTTTATTTTCCTGCTTCTTATTATGGTTTCGTCGTGCCTCTATCGCTAATGCTAAAATCTGACAAATAATTACCAAACAAAGTAAAAAAAAAATAAAATAAAAAAATAAAAAAAAATGCAAATTTACTTTCGTATAAATGTTGATGAAACAGAAATCTTTATCATAATCCCCCTTCATCCCCGTTGAAAAACAAAATAGTAATAATTAATGATTAACAATTAAGTATTAACACTTCAAGAACAAGCAAAAAAATAATAAGACAGCTCATTACTACTCGACTACATTCTAGTCTCTAACGCTCGATCTGTGTATAGTCGTCGTTCCGACATATTTTTGTATATTTTATATAAAGATAATGATATATATAATACCGCTGTAAGCGACGACAAGTATAGTCGCCTTGTGCCCCCCTCCACACTTCACTCTCCGAATTTTCTTTGGAAATTTTTGAGAAACACCTCACTTTTTCTCACCACACCCTCGCAGAAAAAAAAACCAGCTGATTATTATTATTATTATTATTATTATCTCTTCTCACATATTATAGATGACACACACACTTACTCATCCCACTATTTCGAGAGAAACTTTTTCACTCCTCTTTTCAATCACACTGTGTATTCTATATATTTTTTCATCCGAAGAGAAAAAAAAATTAAAGAAAACCCCTATCCAGCCCAAGTCTTATATAGAGAAGAAGAAAAACAAAGTTAACCTCTGCACTTTATATATGATCCCCTGGCGAAAGGATGACTCTGAAAAGCCTTGAAAAGAATTGCATTTTTAGCCAAAAGACTTTAAACTTAGGATAAGAAATATGACAAGGGATTCTTTTTTATTTTTTCGAACGTGCGAGGGGAAAGCGAACGTACAACACTTTTCTTTTTCACCGAGAAAATTTTCAAAGATTTTCAGACATTCCTTTGCGCCAGAATTGCCTTTACGCGTAATCTTTGGCTTCTTCCAAATAAGAGATAAAAAAAGTACTTCTATAACGCTAAAGTCTATATCTTTTCTGCAAGTATCGAATTTGAAAGCAAAGTAAAAAGACAAAAAGTTGTTTAAAATAAAAAAAATAAGCTATACTGTTCTCTTAGTCTCTTACCAAGCGAAGGGAAAGAAACGAGAAAAAAAATTTTAAAACTATAGGCTTATACCACTCACATGCTCGACACAGCCTCTTTAATCTCTGTCTCTATTTCTTCAACGGAGCCTTTGAACGCGTAATAATCCGTTCCAATGTGCATATTTATACATACGTGTATGTACGACGTTATATTAAGTACGTATTGCTATGGTCGTATACATAAATATAAATAAAGAATTTAGATAAACACACCGAGAAGAAACAAAAAGAAAAAAAAACAGTGAGACAACAAAAAGTAGCAAACCAGATTAAAAAAAAAAAGATGATGAGAATCAGATAAGAAACAAAGTTGTGCGTGTGTGCGTGACGATACATGCACACGCATATTTATCGGCGAGTTAAATTAAAGAAGAAAAAAAAAACGACGGTATCGAAGAATCATGTCTCTCCTAAAGGGAAAAACCAAAAAACGTGCGCGCGCCGCTAAGAGCAGTGTGATGATGAAAAAAATGTACGATATATTTATAATAATTTTAATAACGTTTATAAGTCGACAACAAAAACAAAAAATAAGCAAAAGTAAGCCCAACAGACAGAGCAAAGCTGCAGCAGCAATCGCAGCAGCAGCAGCAGGAAAAATAAAGAATACGTGGAATAAAAAAGAGGCAAACACAAAAATTGCAACGCACGCGCGTGCGCATGTATACTGCGCTGCACGACGCCATATACATTGTGGGCCAGTAGTTGCGCGCGCCACGGCGCGCGCGTGTCTCCAGGGGTGTTTAATACATTGTAAATATTATAAACGAGGCAAAAAAAAAAGAATTAATAATAATAATTGAGAAAGAAATAAGCGGAAGGAAAGGAATACGTGTATTCTACCTTGGATATGAGGACGAAAGCAAAAATGAAAAAAAAAATAATAAGTCGATAGCGAGCACCGGAGAACCAAAAGATAAAAAGTGAAAAAAATACATTACATTATAATGGACTCGTAAGCGTAACACTTTGTTTAGAATAAATCTTAAATTGACCAAGAATCTCTGTCGCGTAATCTCTGACTTCTCTTAACCCTACCCACCAGCCTTTGTACTTCTCCCACGTCCTCACGACCAATATATAATGTGCCTTGATAGTTTTTCTGAGTTTTTTTTTTAATTATTCTCAATTCTCTCGTAATCAGTGTTGTGTGTTGTTCTATTATATCTCACCAGTCAAGATTAAAAGACATTTGCACTATAAAAAAGAGCGGCTATACGAAACAAGTCACACGTCGTCACGATATTTTTTATGTCTGTTTTTTCTCTATTTTCTCATATATTTGACATTCAACTTTCGATTATTCACCATGCACCTGTTGTGTCATTTTCGAGCACTTGTTATATTAACTGCTTGTTATTTTTTATTTTTATAAAAACGCAGTACCTGAGACAAATACGAATGTGTTCATTGGACAGTCGAACGACGGATTTTCATTCTACGCAACGACGCCTGAGGCTTTTACGGGACAATGCTTTTAACTACTAACATGGTTTTGGGACCTTAATTAAGAAAAAGCCAGTCGCGTGATTCTGCCTTGCTTTTTGCTCTCTTTATGAATCATTATATTTATATATTTATGACGTAACGTTTATGTACAAAATGTATATATATTTTTAGTTTTTACTTTTACGTTATTTATACTTTGTAAATATTATTGTTATATTTGTGTTAATTGTTCGATTCTTTTTAACTGTGATTCGTAATATTTCCAAGACGTCATTTTATTCTTATAAATAATATAATTTAAATGTGAAACTTTTTCTTCAGTAACGTGCTGTTTATATTTGTTTTAATATCTAACAAAAAAAATTATTTTATTCTAACAAACAGATTACCATGAGTTCATGATAAAAATTCAAAATATCACTAAAATAACATTAGAACATATCTATAAAATAATATTACTTTCTCAATGACGTCCTTAAGAAACTTACGTTTCATACCAAAGTTCACCAAGAGAGCCAGCAAAAGCAATAATTTGTATCAATAAAATACATCACTCTCCTCTCTGTAAAAAGAAAGGAAAAAGCAATACAGAATCACCCCTACCAACCATCCGGCAAGTATCTACTATACTACCACTGTGCCTCTATAAATATCAATCAACTCAATCAACTCGAAAATCAAATCCAAAATAAGAAAGCGCGCGAATAATAACTCGAGAGGTAGAAGAGAGAGGGTACTGTGTTTTTACTCGCATTTATTTATGATTTGCCTGGGCATGCACTGCAGTCGCGGCACCACGCCGGAACCCACCTGTCGCACCGCGCTCCTGGCGCACCAGGACTCCTCGTCGCCGGGGAGCAGCAGCTGTAGCAGTCCCGCCCGGAAGCCCCTTCATCAGCAGCCGATACATCGCTCGAGAACGGGCGGACCACTGGACGGTGGCGGTAGCAGCACTGATTCACCGAGGACGCCCAGCCCCACCAAGAGCAAGCTCAACTTCCTCGAGGGATTCAGGAACACACTGCGCGCCCGCTCGCCAGTGCGCATCGGCTCCGTACCGGTGAGATCATGCAGCAGCACTTTGATGAAAAATCATGATGATGATGACCGGGTTAAGGGATGTGGTGGTCGCGCGTCCGGGAGGGAGAGCTGGTTTTTGTAGTAGGCGAAGGGGAAGAGTCGTGGGCTGTGGTGGTGGAGTTGTGCTGAATTCTATGTCGTTTTTTTTTGTACTTTGTAGTTGAGTTGTTAACTCTTTATTGTGAGAATTGTGTATAGAATTCAGCACGACTGATTTTTTTTTTGTCGAATGATTAGTTTAGTTTTTATGTTGTTTGTTTTGTGCGGAATGAATTTATAGTACCTGAAAAGTATGATAAAATGTGTAAAGTTTAAGAATGTTACGTGTTAAAAGCATTGATTGTTCTTTATTATTTTAAGTATTTTTTAATTATTAGAGTTTATAGGATGGTAAAAAGTATATACAATTTATAGATAATTGAAATCAAGTAAAAAAAAAATTGTAGAAAATGTAGTAATGTCTACAAGTAAACAACTTTATAAAGACTTAAGAATCGTCTAAAGAGTACTAATTTGAAAACCACCAAATTTTTCCAAAGATACGTAACAATAATTTGCGCCATTTTAATTATAAAAATACAATTTTTACAAGCATTTACAACAGCCCACGATTCGAGCACGATTTTCCGTACCGTCACGTTACGGAATATATCTTAATTTTTCTTTAAAATAAAAAAAGGAAGCTTTCTCTATGTAGTTACTCTGCACACGATAATAACACTGTTGAATTTTGCGAACTTCTGTAATGGTGATGGTATAAATTCGTGTAACAAATTGTATCTCTTCTATACTCAATTTTCCTCTCTAAGTAGTCAACTAACTTTAGACATGTATCTCGCACCATTAACTTAATTGTAATTTTGTATCTCTACAGGTGATTACATACAGAAAGTAGCATTGAACGTAACCGAATATATCTTTCACACTGTTAATTTTCAACCTTTCTTAATATTCTTTTTTATACGAAACCTTGCTCGCAAATATACATCTGTCAGTATTAAACAATACGATTTTTTTAATTTTTCCACACTTTTTTTTTATTTCAACTCGCGTGTATATACTTTTTTATACGCGGGGCACTTTCGCGTTCGCGCGTGGGGCTCGTCGCACGAAATAATAATAAAAAGTGAAGCACCTGAACTTCAATAAAAAAATATAAAACGAGAAGAAGAGAAAAAAAAACAACACGCATATGTCTCTGTGTCTTGGTTGCAGCCGAGGGACAGTGCCACGACGAGAACGTCCGCATCCTCGTTTTTCTCTTGATGTTTGTCCATGACCGCTCTCTATTGCCTTGCCTTCTGTCGCGGCAGCGACAAGCCCGCGTACTTTTACTGCTAAAAGATACGCGTGTGCATATATAGGTGCAAGGAGCTAAATTACAATGGGAGCGCGTTTACACAGTATACACATACACGTTACATAATATGTAAAGACAATTTATTATACAGATTGTGGTGGTGGTCGTGGGTAGTGTGAGGTTCTGGTTGGAGCGAGTGATGTTGATAGGTACATATATACCTCGCGGGTAGGATGTACCGGATATTTTACTATATAACGTGTGTAGGAAATAAAAAGATAAAAGTCTTCGGTGTTCAGTGTATATATAATATAAAAATACGAGATTATAATATAGTTTGAACGTTAAAAAGATGTTATAAATGACTGTACATAATTGTATAGGATATAGTCGTTAGGTTCGTGTATAGTTATTACTACGACACAAATGAAAGTTACTAGCCTAAGACGCATTGCTATATTACCAAAGAAAACATGCCTCCAACCAGAACGCGAACCTCCCACACTCAGCCACGTTTATTTTATATACTATACTATAATGTCACACACGCACATCTATACACGCACACATACACACCTCTACCGTACATAGTATTACTAGTTTTTACTATATAATGTTCTACTACCGAGCGAAATAAGAATACAAAAAAAAATAGACGAAAATTCGTGATCTCGAGCGGTGCTGGACGCTGTGGATTTTGTCGGGAGCATGTCGCGTGTGTATATATATATATTATATATATATCTATATCTATGATGACGCGGCATGCGAGAAATATGTATACCGGAGCATGTGTCACGTTCTACTCTACTACTACCCTCTACTACTACCACTACTACTACTACTACTACCTCTGCTGTGTGCTCTACTACTACGTGCGCTCTCCACGCAGGAAGGCTAATGACTGACCGGTGAGAGTGCGATTGGATTTTCATGCGGCCGATGGCCAAGTTTGAGACTTTTTTTGTTTCGTTTATTGTTTGAGATTTTGTTGAGTAGTGGTTTGGGATTGGTTTATTGGATTTTCTTTTTTTGTAGTTTAGAATTTTTATATAGCTGATGGTATGGTAAAGTTTCTATAGAATTTATTTCAATATACTGTATTGGGGTATATTTGTATCTAAGATTTAATTTTTATATTAAATAAACTTTTTTACGCTTCGATTTATGCAGCCGAACGTTAATTGCAAAGTAAATTTGATAAACCAAATACAACGTAGTAAAAGCAATCATCAAAGTCATTTTATTTTTTTATTATACACCTAATTCAAGTATACAAATCGTTTTATAAGATTTATGCTTATTTCTTTAAAAGAAAAAAAAAATTACACGCAAGCAATTATTTATTTAACAAAATTTTGAAAATCAATTTTCCGCTTTTTTGTCATTTAATTTTTCTTTACCACGGCGCTAACGCCTACAATACACTTATGTCATAACTGTTTTATTAATGCAATCCATAAGGTACGTTTACCAATCTTATACTAAAACCGGCACCACCTTAGCAACAACCACAATATTCCACCCGTACACTTACTAACCCCTTACCATTTACACCCACTCCTCCAGGTAGCACCGGGCGCTCGCGTGCGTCTCGCCGCGGATTGGGGCGCGTTGCGCGCAGGCGACGAGATTGTGGTTCGACGTTTGGAGGGCAACGGCCTCGTCGTCATCCTAGCAGCGGAGCCTCCCGCTTCGAAACAGGAACACTGGATCCCCGCCAGCCTCATCCCCAACTCGTCTGTCAGTCGCGCCTGGTCGTTTCGGCCCAGGAAACACAATCCTGAGAGGATAGCCCAGGAAACGGTCGTGATGAACGCCACGACTGGAACGACCGGTGGTGCTGTGGTGAAGAACCTGGGACCGCCGTGTGTTACTGGCGCTCCGACCCCGATCAAGGCGAATTCGGGCGAGGTGGCGAGGTTGGCTGTTCAGGTGTCGCAGGTGAGTGGACAAAGAATCTTTTTGAAGGGGTTTGGGTGCAAAATTTTATTGGATTTGCAAATAGGTTTTTAAGACAGTTTCAAATGTTGTGTTTGAAAATTTGAATGTTTGATAAATTTCACGTGATTAGGTTATTTACGTATTATTTGTTATTAATTTTTTAATATTTCAGTAAAAATATTTGTTATCAGTTAAAGTTTAAATTGGGAATAAAACAAATTCAAGGAATAACTCTAATAACTATATTTATATGGATCTGTTGTTCATAATTGAGTTCAAAATCAGTTCAAAAAATAATCTCCAACGTATGTACTAACAAAGTCTTGCATCCCGAGCAACCAAAACAATTCATCATCCATTGCATCACAAATCAAATCACTAACTCGCCCGCTTTATATTAACGTTTCCAGGCGGAAGGTGCAGTTGTAGCTTGGCAGCGCGAAGGCCACGAGCGCGAGATTCAGGAGAACGAGAGGTACCGACTGCGTCAGAGCGCCGGCTTCTTTTATCTGGAGATTACGAGATGCAGGCCCGCTGATTCCGGGGCTTATTGTTGTAGCATCCAGTGTGAGAACGGATCCTGCTCCGCCAGAATTTACCTCAACGTCAGCGGTAAGCGTATAAACTTTTGTTCAAGATCAATGTCGATGTGGGTACGAAGAATTTCGCGGTTTCGCGTTGGGGTTTGAGTAATTTTAAATTCAAGTAAAGTCAGATAAACAATTGGTAGGTTGTTATCAGAAAGGATAATAAACTATATCAAAATAGCACAGGCATATTTTTTACACTACGTGAAAATAATTCTCCATTACATTGTAGTACATATCTATAAATTATTTTGTTAACGTTCTACCTACATTAAATAAAAAGAAAATTTGTGCAATTCTCTCGGTTCTCAAAACCACTAAACAACGGGAAAATTTGAATTCACAGGCGGAACAGGAACCACCTGGGCGCGTGTCCTCGACTCGACGCGCATCGAGGTGGACTGGGAGGGTCAGGAGGTCGGCCGCTGCGACGTCGAATACCGCTCGATGCCTTCGACGAACTGGACCACGGCCCTCGAGGATATCACCGGGCCACCAGTAGTTCTCGACCTCCTCCCCGGTGCAAGCTACAGCTTTCGCGTTGTCGGCAAGAACGGCGTCGCAACCTCAGCGTCGCCCATCGTTAATCTACCTCTCGGCGACGGCACTGCCTGGGAGGCTGAGCAGTTTGTAGCGAGGTACCTAGAGCTGGATGAAATAGGCAAGGGCAGGTTCGCAACTGTAAGGAGGGCCAGGGATAGAGGCACCGGTCAGGAGGTTGCGCTTAAACAGACACCCAGACAGAAACAGTCCAGGTCGCTCACGAGGGCGGAGTATGATCTACTGGCGTCGACGCATCACGGCAATATCGTCAGGGCGTTCGCGCTGTTCGAAAACGCGCCGCAGCTTGGCGTGGATACAATCGTGCTTGAGTTGTACGTTCAGGTTTTGAATACTTTTTCGGAGGTTGGTCTTGTTTTGTGACTGTCGTTGGTAATTGACTGAAGCACAGTTGATTTTTGGTGGAAGATAAATTTTTCAAATATTTGCATTAGATAAAATTGGATAATTCAAATCCAGGTTTAGGATGTACACTCAAAACTTTATTACAGATTTTCTGTTTTGATACAATAAAGTAGTATTTAAAACAAACATTGTTAAAGTTTATATTCTTATTTGAGCAAGCAGTATAAAATTGTTAGTTGTAAAAATATGAAGGTACATTTATAACATTATTTTCGGGCTAAATTAAAATACTACGTTCCAGATTTTGAACAAGTGTTTACATATTTTCAAAATGTCGATAGATTGATGGCTCCTAACAACAGATATATATCCTCTTATCCTGATTGTTTCGAGCCATTGACATTCTACAACTCCACGAAAAAAATCCAACACAGTCACATAATAGGATCTACCCCACATCTCTCTCCGTATACTCTCAACAACTAACTAACGCACCAATCAACATACTCTCGCTCCAGGGTCCGCGGTCCGACGCTCTTCTGCTACCTGAGCAAGAAGAGCGAGTACACGGAGAGCATGGCGAGTAAATTCGCCAACCAGCTGCTCTCTGCCCTCCAATGGCTGCATCATCGCAACAAGGCACACCTCGATCTCAAGCCGGAAAACGTCCTCGTCGACCAGGACACGGGCATAGTCAAGCTCATCGACCTGGGCGAGGCAGTGCGCGGCCCCGTCGACGAGGTCGTGCCACCCGCTGACCTCGAGTTCGCCGCGCCCGAGTCCGTGCTTGGCAGACCTGCTGGACCGTACACGGATATGTGGGCTGCTGGTGTATTCATCTACGTGCTTCTCAGGTGAGGCGTTTAAAAAGCTTAAATTCTTTTTACTTTTCGTTAAAATAATTGACCTACAATAATGAAAATCTAAAATTAGTGATGACCACGTAATTTTATGTGGAATATTCGCATATTCTGGGACCTTTAAAAAACTGCTCTTAAATTTTATGACTGTGGGTTAACGACGTTTAAATTGTTTTCTTAAAAAATTTTACGCAAAAGATGCTTAACTTGTGACCCTTATTCTCCTCGAATGATATTAACCTATTTTCGTATTTCTCGTTGCAGTGGTCTCTCTCCGTTTTTGGATGATTCCGTTGAAGAAACGACGACGAACATTCTGAAATGTGATTTCTGCTTTCCCGACGAATACTTCGAAACAATATCGAACGAAGCCAAGGACTTGCTTAGCAGGCTGCTCTGCCTGCGGAGCGAAGATCGCGCCAACGCTGAGGTCTCCTTAGCTTCGTCTTGGTTCAAGGTAAATTATTTTCATCGGGTAAACACATTAGCCGCTTGTAATAATAAAATCTACTTACGTATGTATAGCGGAAGTCTGATAATTAATTCGTCTTATTTTCAGGTTTCAAAAGGTGCTACAATACCTTCGACGAGAATGGCGGCGTTCACGGAGCGACGAGCGCACTGTTCGAAATCACATCAAGATCACCGCAATAGTTTCTACACTTAAGTCAATCTTAGATAGTTAACGAATTCGAAGATATATTATTTTATGTGTAAATATATATAACAAAGGAACGTATTTAAATTTTGTAAATCGATCATTTTACTTGTTTTATTCCATTCCATGTCACATAAACCATTTATATATAAATATGAAAAAAAATATGATACCTCAATATTTTTTTGCTCTCTCTTTCTTTTCATAATAATTTATGTAAACTGTTTAAATATTTGTAAATTATTTTTTAAACAATTTTAATTATCTTTGTGTCAAATAATCGTAAAAAGTTTGAAGTAATAAAGTCACAAATATTTTTTATGCCTTTAGTTTTATTGCTCGTTATCCCCTACAATAAAAATATTACGTAGATTAATGCTAAATTGAATCAAAATTGATTGATTTTATTATTATTACAATAAAAGATCTTATATAGTTGATGCATCATTTTCTACACTTGTAAACTTGTATACATAGAGTTGGACTTGAACGTTCTTTTTGACTAAGGAAAGTAACAAGTCGTCGGGTGGGAGCAAGATCGTACTATCTCCGCTCGGCGTGTAAGAACGTCCTATCTCAGCTCGGCGCGTAAGAACGTCCCATCTTGGCTCGGCACTTAAGAACGTCCCATCTCGGCTCGGCGCGTAAAACGTCCTATCTCGGCTCAATATCCACGCACAGAGCGTCCGAGATGGGATGTTCTTACGTGCCGAGACGAGATGGGACGTTCTTACGCGCCGAGCGAAGATAGAACGTTCTTGCTCCCACCCGACAAAGTGTTTATTCAAAATAGAATTTTATTAGCCTTAGTTGAAACGTATATAATACCTTGAAAAGATTCAATGAAAAAATCGATTTTAAGTAGTTTAATAGTTGCAATCTCTAACTATTTAATTTATCTACCTCTACATTATCGTCTTCTAAATTAAATTAAAAAGAGACCATACGACACTTGTGTAACAGTTGTAAAGTATACCAACCGTCATAATCAAATCTTCACGTTAATTCCTATGCAAATATTAGGTACACACATTTACAGAAATAAATGATTTTCTTTCTTTTTTGTTTAAACCGCATATTCCTGTACCATCACACAAAGCAAACATTTCACATTAAGGAGGTTCGGGGGTTTTGATTGACGTAAACTTAAAGAATTTTTTACAATTATTTTTACATTTAAAATAATGTGTACACTTATAAACAAGGGCAATCTGACTGCCATTAATATTAATATTAATTTAATTTATAAGACTGTAAGACCGATAAAAAAATTC